>JAULBS010145587.1:0-44492 GCA_032355785.1 Symmetromphalus regularis | reverse complement strand
TTATATGCTATTGTAAATTAGATGCAGTAAACTCATTTTCTTGAAATTACTGTCAGAATGCCATAACAAAACAATTTAGCAAGAGTAGTTATAACTTATATGCTATTGTAAATTAGATGCAGTAAACTCATTTTCTTGAAATTACTGTCAGAATGCCATAACAAAACAATTTTGCAAGAGTAGATATAACTTAGTGAATTTTAGTGAAATGTCTATCCCAGGGCCAGATATAGACCTTGGTAGGCCTTAAGCACTTCAGGTTTGCGGGCCCCTTAAAACAGAAATTAAATTACATGACAAATAAATAAAAATAAAAAAATGAATGAATAGAACTAAATTTATAATTATTACCTTTTTTTTAATAAAAGATGTCCTTAGTCTGGGAGGCCCCTTTGGCAGGGAGTGCTGAGGGCAATTGCCCACTTTGTCCCCTTACAAATTTGGCCCTGGTCTACCCCCTGAACCACACGCCTTTCCCTTAAGACACATGACCCAGGCGTGTACCCAAACCAATATAGATGTGGACACGTTATAATAAATTACTTGTGTGTGTGTGAGTGAAATGTCATAGTGAATATAAAAAATATGTAATCCATTTAAAAAATAGCTGTGCAGAAACAATATTTCAATTATCTGTTTTTAAAAAGCTGTATTCTTAAAGAATTCTAGCAATGAATTAAAGTAAAACATTATTCCAAAAATATTTTCATATCATAAAATTATCAGTTGAGCAACTTATTATGATTAAAGCTGAGATCACAATAAAACAAGTTCATAGCAAAATTACCATTACTCTATAAATCATATAACAACATAATTATGAAGTTACTGTCAAAAAATACTGCAGACTACAGATATGTTGTGACCCACTCTGCCAAAAGAAGGCACTTGTCACTGAACATAATGTTCTACAATAAACAAGAAATGTAAATATCGGCCATTTTGTTAAATCTTTTTTTATGAACACAAACATCCTTCAGATGTGGTTTTATCCATGAGAAAACCTCTAACAAAGTGTAAGCACATTTCTTCTATAAGTTATGTCCTAATTTGACTGACAATGCCAGATTTTGACTTGGTGAGGCCCTAAGCTATATATAGATTGGAGGCCTCTTGTTAAAAACCACAGTACACACAAAACCACATAAAATTGTACAAGAAAAAAAAAAGAAAAAAAAATGTTTGAGGCCCCTGTGGATTATGAGGCCTTAGCTGTAACATGCTTATGACAGTGTAAGAAATATTACACACCTTGACTGGAGGCCTCTCAGATTTTGAGGCTCTAGTTGTCATCCTACTAGTAACAAACCTATAGGTAAATCCGTCACTGAGTTTGAGTGATTACAACAAGAAAAGCCATAACATCACACATATTATTATTTACATCAAACCTTTAAGCTTTTCAGTTTCAGAGTCTTAAAAATGCATGCCTTACATCATCTTAATTTCCTTAATAAAGTAAATGTTTAGAAAATGTCTGCAATTTTAAAAGGTTAAAATCCTGGATATAGAAATTAGAAATTTCCTTTTCTTAAATTTTTACCCAGAACCTACTTTGGACAGAGCAGATCACAGACATGGTACAATGATTTTTATATAAATGTTTGAAAATTAAAAACGATGATCATATTTGATCACCGATCCATTAATATTAACTAGCATAAAACAAAACATAATATTTGATAGACAACAGTTCTTGTTTAACCTAAGTTTTTGTATACTAGTATCTGATGCATTTTCATTTCAAGCATACTTGTTAAAATGTTACTTAATTTTTCAATAAACCTTGAATTATTAATATTTTTGATGGTACCAGTTAAATATAACTAATGTTCCACAGGTAGAACAATGATCCAATTGTTACTGTACAAACACTTACATTTTTTGATTAACAGTGCTAAACATAAACATTTGTCAATTTAAAATCTGGATAGTTGTAATAAATAGAAAATATAGACTAAAATTGAAATAATAAGAAAATCACCTAATTAAAAATAGGTATGAAATGATACTTTTGGCCTAGGTACTGAACTGAATAATAATGTATCACAATAACTTGCGAAGACAAGCAAACAAATGCAGTTGACATTAAATTTTTCCTGGGTTTGAATTTTCAGTACAGCACCATGCCATCATGTCCCACAATTATTTTTTACATTTGAAAAGCAATAATTGCAACAAATTTCATCCCCTTATCTTGTGTATATATATATATACATATATATATATATATACATATATATCGCTTATAATCAGTTTCCGGGCTAAATCTGGAGTCAGTCTATTTTTGTTCGGTTTTATTTACAACGAATATGATACTCAAGTGAACCTTGACATCAGAATAATTATGTTACAAAAATACAAATCTTCACTTTCAGAAGATAAAATTAGAAAAAAACGTGTATAATTTACAAAAATTAAATTTTTAAAAGGCTGATTGATACAAAACACTCATTTGGCATTGAAGATTCATTAAACAAAGTGCAACATCAATACATACCAAATTAAGCAGCAATTGTCACTGGCAGAACTCACAAACATGACAAATAGACTGTAACTCTGTCTAAAAACAGACCGGCTCCGGATACGAATTCCTAAAATGTCAACACCCGACCAGGTAGGGATTTCTTTTTTTTAAATATATAAACAGATAAGATTTTAAAGATTTGTTGTTTGATAATAACAACAACATAAGCAAGGTAAAATATTATTCTGTTACATTGTTTCGATTACAATTGCACGTGTGCAGAAGCTTTTACCCCTTAATAGACCGGAAACTGATTACTCGAGGATACATACTGTAAACTTCTTTATTTTGATGGGAATAACATTTCTAAATTTTTGGAAAATTAATAAATTTGTAAACATTTATTTTTTTTCCAAATATTTGGGGAGTTCAACACTCAATATATTATTAAAAAAAATTTCTTGTGTAATTTAGTTTCATGAATTTTTTCAGACACAAAAAGTAAATTCAATGGGAATATAAAGCATTTTACAGTAAAATTCTTTTTTAGAGATGAGATGAAAAAATAAGTCATGGTAATCGAGCTTAGTATTCAATAAATTGCAAAACAAATTTTCTCAGGCATTTCTTCTAGACACAAAAATAAACTGCATTTGAAAATAAAGTAGTTTCAGTCATGGGAATTGGAAAATGTGGTTAGGGAATATTCAGCCTAAAATCCAAATCCAAGGGATGCCTAGACCCCCGATAGGGAGCAGGAGCAACGCCCTGATAGGGGTTCCAGGAGGGCGAAGTACACCACCAGAAAAGAAAATTGGGTATTTTGAGGCTGATCTGTTGTCTCTATACAGAAACTGAGAAAAACCGTTTCAATTTGAACCTACATTGAAGCAATTGTTTTTATTCAAAGCCTTGGGGCATGCTGGATATACCTTGAAGGGTACCGTGAACTTTACTGGTGTGTATATACGCCGATGGGCATACAATTCCCATGTCTGATTTTACATTAATATTCATTTTTAGATCAGAAAACCAATTCCAGTAATCGACATAACTAAATGATCAGTCACCATGATACAAAATCAAGGGAACGTAACTCTTGGTTATATCAGATATAGAATCTCTGTGACATGAGTTATCTAGGTTACTGTTAATACTGAATCATTGATTATTTCTTCAACAAACAAATCTTAAGGATCTCAATGGGAACTGATCGATCATAGTGAAATATTTGATTCTTTGGGGGATCCAGAATCGTATATGCAAGACCTTCACTGCCTGAAAAAGAAGAAAAATTGTAAAATTAAACTCATGTTAGATGTGTCAACTTGTACATTTTTCCTGTAAGCCTTACAGATTTTTGCGAATTCCATGGGCATACGAAGTAATCCTTACAGACATTTATGATTTTGATCAAAATAAAATTATCACATACTCCATGAAATATTTTTAAAAGGTGCAATCTTTCCATGCTTGACAGCTATGAGATTTATGAAGTGTACTCTGCACATGCAGAAACTGCGCTCCTGCTCATGTCATTATCCCAGCCTGGCATTCTGAGCAACCACAGAACAAATTTTCAGGTGGGGGTTTTCGGAAGTCAGATTCAAAACTGAATCACAGTGTGCAACCGTTCTTTATATTTGAACTAGATGGGCACAAACGAAATACTTGAGCCACCTGCAAAGAACAGTAAGCAGTATGTGGGTCATGGAAAGACAAAATTATGTTTTGTAATCATGTCGACAATTTGTAGATTTTTTGCAGATCTTACGGATTCTTTGTCATGGTCTTATAGATATCAGTTGTCCCAAGTTGACATCTCTGTGATGTTAATATAAGACAATTATTATGGCTGAGACAGGGATTCCAGGCACTGTAACACTTATGTTAATGATAAGACATTTTTACAGACATTTTTCCCAGTACAAATAAGTGCTGATAATATTGATATTAGATGCAATATCACATCATATTACAACCTAAATTACAGGGCTAGCTCTGCCACTCGCCAAATTCGCCAATGGTGAAATTTAAAAATATTTGACTAATTTTAATGTAATCTGGTGAAATAATTTCTTTTAATAATAGCCATTTAAGTGCTGAAAAAATATGACATTTCAATTTTTGACATTTTTATAGATAATTTGGCGAATGTTACTGTTGTGCCAGAGCAAGCCTTGAATTAGTACAATTAGCAGTAATTAAGTATAATAATGATATACTGAAATTTGTCTGTGCACAACTCTGTTAATGTCAAATTTTTACAAACTCCATTCCAAACACTGATGTGTCAATGTAGTGGACATAATCAATTTTTACACAAATATTTCAATATAAAGTAACTTTTAATTAATGATTTTTAGCCCTAGTGTCCCAAAGCCCGGGAATCGTTTTAAACCTACAATGCCATCCCCCGTACCACCAATGAACAAACTTAAGTTATGGCGCTGTCTAGGGAGAATGAATGTTGAATAATTACCTAGGGCAATAAGGAAATTGTCTCTGGTATCTTCGTTGCGCACTGTTGAAGATATGTAGGCCACTGGACTGACGTCTGAGGAGGTGCTGGACAACAGACGCTGCAGCAAGGAAACCAAAGCTGGTATGATGGCGATGTCATATATTACATCTGAGAAAACAAGAAGATACTAAATATAAAAGGAAAGGATTGTAGGGGCAGATCCAGGAATTTAAGCAGAGCTGGGGCTCGTTATTGATATGTCACTGGCCAAAACTAAAAAACCTCATAATCGAAAAATCGTTGGTAACTGTAAGCAGCGGTGTGTGTATGTCTGGACCCCCTCAACACCCCCAGGATCTGCACCTGGAATTTTTCTTTGAAGACACCAAAGCATGCTGATCAATCAGGGGATATTAGGTTTCAGATGCACTGTATTTGTGACTGACTGTGCACAGAAGAAATCTGCTACCACCACATAGGCTACTCTTTCTCATCAGTAGCAAGTGTTCTTTTATATGCATTTTACTACAAACAGGATGGCACATACAATGGACTTTGGAGGGGGGGGGGGAATGATTCATTTTTTGTACCATGTAAAAACTATTCTTGAATAAACTTAAATATCTCTCTCTGGATTGATTTTTTGAAAAGAAAATTTGAAAAAAATCTTAGCATACCAAATCATGTCTGAAAAATATTTAGTACATTTATCAAAGGAATTTAAACAAACTGATGAACATGTGTGGACCAAAAATAAAAAAAATAAAAAGTTAGGCTTATTACTTTAAAAAGAAAAAAATATTTTGTTTAACAACACCACTAGAGCACACTGATTTATTAATCATCAGTTATTGGATGGCAAATATTTGGTAACTTTGACAGTCATCAAAGAAAACTCACTACATTTTCCCATTAGCAGACAGACTTTGATATACCAGTTGTAGGGAAAGGTTAGGATGTGGAAAAAAACTTTAAATAGTACCACATAAAAAAATATTATATTTACCTGCAGCTAACACAACATCAGGTTTGATTTTCTGCATGAGACTGTCGTCGAGACACTGCCAGTCAATCTTCGCCAATCCGATCCGCTCATCCTTCTTGAGTCTGCCCATGAGTCGTGTGTCGTCCATCTTCCAATACTTGACATCAAGTTCCAGATCCTCTATATCCAGCTGAATCTCGTCATCGTCGAAACTCGTCACTTCTGGTGGCGCTTCTGGTGACGTCACATCACAACTTTCCACACTAACACAGCCATCACCATCAACACTGATGCTTTCGGTAGTCAAACTGAGCTGCCTACGTATTTTACGCATTATGGATCTGTCTCTGTTGGTGCCGAAGGTGGTTTTCTGAGCACCGTGGGCGAGGTTCTGTTGGATGTTTCGGGCCAGGAGGTAGAGGACTTGTGGGTGGCAGTCGCTGAAGATGTAGCTTTTTAGTTTCTCCGCGCACTGTCGACAAACCATGATGCCAGTCAAACCAAGGCCACACCCCAACTCAACAATATTCCTACAAACAAAAATATAAATGCAAGCGTTTTGGAGTGGGCTGGATTGAGATTGAGATTGTGGCAAGCAAAGTTGGATACTGTGAGTGTTGCAAGAACAATGCCACACAAGATGTATCTGGAAAAAATTTCAAATATTATCTTCCATAAGAACTTTTGACACATTTTGGGATCATTAGTCGAGGTATTTTTGTACCACATTAATAAAATTAATATTATTTTTAATGGGAGAGGCTGACTCCCAACCCACTTATACAAGCACCTGAAATTATCAATCAAATAATGATGATAATTCAAGGATGTGTGTCATATGGACAATAGTATTACACTACTGCTATTTACAAAGGACTACTTTGAGCTGTAACTATAGTTTCAATTACAGACAACCTAAAGTTCATGAAATGTCAGTCAAGTTTAACTATAGCCACTTTGTACAGACATTACAGCTGAACCCTTACAGATCATGAGTTTGTACAGAAAGCACGGTAGCATAATCATGATAAACCACAGTTAAAGGATGTTTAATTTCATGCAAAACATGCACAGACGACAAACCAAACCTAAACTATAGTTGATGCCTGACGTAAGGTTAAATGTTGTAATGACCTTGACCATGGAAAACACCACAGATCTTAGCCGAAATGTGTCAAAGATATGTTAGTTATTACATGGTGTCATAAGTGGGATATATTCTAATTAATGTAACAATAAAATAGTCATTTGTAGTAATGAAGAAATAAAAACACAAGACTTACTTCTCGGCTACAAGATCTGGATTTTCCTGAATCCATTCTACCAGATGCTGTGCTGCCTGCAATAAATAAAATGTAATCTATCTTTATTGTACAACCTCTGTAATAAAGAAAATGTCCACAGCAAAATAAATGCTGTGGAGAAATAGTATCCACAGGATTTTCCACAGCAATTTTAGCATAAAGTATACTTTATTTTTAATAATAAGAAAAAATTACACCTTGAAAAAGAATTCAGACTGCGGCAAAAAAAGTGCCATGGAGAATGAAAAACACTGGCAATCTCCACAGCATTGCCAATTGCTGCGTGAAATTTAAGGGGTTGATTATATCAAATGTTCAAATATTTCTATGTTTGTCATTCTTTAATTGTTTTTATATTCCTTTCAATAAGAAAGGAATGTTTAATTAATAGCACCACAGAACATCCTTTAACAGCAGCCGTTAGGTGGTCCTTTAATTATTTTCATGTAGTGATAAAAGAGCAAAGGAACATAAAAAAATTAACATGAACAAAGATAAAACTTGGGGGTGGGGGTTTCATGAAAGACTGCTGCTACTAAATTGAGACACGAACACTTGAGAAGTAAACAGTGCATACTTCAATAACTGTAACATTCTCCAACACAGATGTCCATACCTGCCAAGTGCTTAGTCCTGTGGTTCCCTGAGAAACCAAATGAACAGACTCCTGCAAGGAAACTTGTTCACCATCATCCTACAAGAAACACACAAAAATATTAACATTGTAAAGGTTTTACAACATAAGATAGAATACCATTATCAAAGTTGATATCTGTTTTTTAAGGATAGTTATCATTTAATAAATCAAACAATTGAAAGCCGACTCAGTCTTTATTGAATTTTAATAATGGTGGATAACTTTAGCCAGCTTAATAAAGTGGAGTTGTCTACCTTACACTGTGATCAAACATTCAGTACATATAATACTTTTTTCTATTTTTTTCCCCTAGTTAATTTATTGTCCCAGAAGCATTTTGGTAATGTCAGGGAATCACACCACATGGGAAAAAAATCATACTACATGGGAAAAAAAATCATACCCTTTTTTTTTAATGATCCCTCAAATGGCATAAAAAAAATAAACATTGGCTATTAGGGAGCCAAATCTGACCCGCTGATATGGAAAATAACAGATGAGGTTCCCTAAGATTATTTATATTATTCTGTATGTATACAAGTTACAGACTGTTTACATTATTATGTATGAATATAACTAACAATGGAGTAG
This sequence comes from Symmetromphalus regularis, assembly GCA_032355785.1. NCBI lineage: Eukaryota > Metazoa > Mollusca > Gastropoda > Neomphalida > Neomphalidae > Symmetromphalus > Symmetromphalus regularis. Next base: position 36,044 of record JAULBS010145587.1, on the reverse strand, counting down.
GTTTTGAAACACAGAGTGTCATCCTCTTCCTCTGTCTGTGCCAGAAGATCTGTGTACGTCTCATAAACCTCGTCACAAATTTCAGCTTCAAATTCTTCGAGCTACAAGAGACAACAAAACAATATGTTACATATCGGCTTCATGTAGTTACATCCAGCCCTGGCGGGGCCCCACAATAAAAGAAAAAAAAACCCACAAACATACATACATGTACATACAAGAATATTAATAATAATATATATATTTGAAAATAGAGGTAGATAGACAGTAAGTAAAGTAAATAACATCTATCACCATATATACAAGCTAATAAAACCAAACACAGATAAAGCAGCTTTTATTTGCAAGCATCCGGTATGCAAAAAAATGACATGAGTTATTTTTTTTTAATTGCTCTAATGACATTTAAAACAGGTGTCCACATGTATTTGTTTTACAGCAATACAAAATACATTATAAATTTAGAGAATTTACATGCTTTTAAACCAACTTTACCCGCTGAATAAGTTGCTTCATAAAGTGTCGTCTGTAACTTAATGAAGGTGGGTAGATTCGACACACTGGGTGATTTACGGTCATCCTGAGAACCTCACGCTGGACATCAGGTGCAGCTACCAATGTTGCTGTCTGGTCATTCTGTAAAATGCATAACAGTGATATGGTTTGGATCAAGTTAAGAGTTTCGTCATTCTGGTTCAAAGACAAAAATAATTTAAGAGGCCTATGTATAATCTCTGGTACCTTGCCGATACATCTTCCTAATCTGTTTTTTCAATAACGAATACTAACAATGGTCAATGTTTACAGATTTTTAAAAAACATTATTACATCCTTTAATGATAAGTAATAAATAGAATACTATACTCATTCCTATAAGATATCAGTTATTTTACAACTTGTGTGTGCATTAAACATTAATACCTTCTTTTGAAAATAGAGGTATTAAATTAGTTTTGAAATTATAATGGAAGTTTTTGTTTAATTTAAAATAATAAAAAGTTATATTTCTTAGTTCAGGTATGTCAAGCTAAATGTATGCTATGTTTCTCAAAAGGTTGGCCACTTGTTTCTCGCTTGTGTGAAAATAGTAAACAAGCTGTTTGAAAAGTAAGTGTCCAGTTACATGTTGTTGTTTTTTACTATGGACTAATACCTCATAAGCATACAATTTAATTAATGGTGGAATTATTATGCATACTTACTATGGTATATTTTTTATTTCCACAAAATTAACATGATCTGTATCATATATCAACAACAAAATATTGTTATTGAAATAATAACACAAGCGGAGTGCATTAGAAAGTGGGGGAGGCAAATCTTGACAATCAGAAAACGTGTTAATTATTGCACTCGAGACCCTTTCATACTCCGAAAACTCTCTGGATTTCGGCCATTTTATTTTGTCACAGTCTGAAAATTATTTAATTCTACTAAAAAAAAAAATTGCGTTTTTTTTAGTCCCCTAAAAAGTGAGGGGATATGCCACCCCCACGACCCCGTCTCCGCGACTCATGACAAAAACGTCTGTTACTGGGACCGAACGGGGCATCAACTAAAACGTCTTTTTTGTTTTCAAAATAAAAATACTGCCAATATTTAACAAATAAATTTTAACATTTAATAAATAGTGTATTAATTTAATATATATTGTAGATATTTAAAACAAAGACATTGCATAATGAGACTCCCTAGAATACCGATTATATTACAACGAATGTGTTTTCAATCGTACACGACGAGCGTAAACGTCGGTGGAATGAACTGACCTTTACGGAAACGATATTTGATTAATTTTACATTACTGAAGAAGTTATGTTAGTGAAATACACATTTTATTCTCTTGTACATTATAAAAGACGAATAATATGTAAAAATAAAAAATAGAATAATTAAAAAAAAAACACCACGAATATTTTCGAGTACGAAAGTTCAACAATGTATTCTTGCGCCTGTTCCAAAATGTCAGCAGTAAAGACCATTCACTCTTTATTATTTGTGACTTTTTCACATAACTTTGGCACCTAGTTACATGTACATGAATAAAACATATTAAAAATAAGAGTTATTTGTTTATTTTAGCTTTCTACCCTTAAAAACATTCGTTTTCCAACTGCCACGGTACGGAGTTGGTCCGGACTATTCTAATTTTCTCAAAGGGGTGCAAGATATGCAATAAAATTCACATGGCGGTATTTTTAAAATTCATAATGCTTTTGTAACAAAATACACAAGGGTATTTAAACAAAACGCTTAGTATGGAAATGAAATAACGCGTTATCTGTTTAATTTTAATAAAATGTTAGTTAATTCAAATCTGTAACCCCTGGTCTTTTATTTTAAAAAAAATGGAAGACGAATTACAGAAAACGCAAGCATACTTTAGCTATGAAACTTCAGATAATGTACTCTCTAGAGATGGCAGTGAAAACTGTATCCCAGAAATAGACACTGTTAAAGATGGTACTGGAGATGGGTTTGTTGGAGATGGTATATTTGTAACAAAGTAAGTAAAATCTTGGGTTTGAAATTTTCAAAAACAAAGTTGCCGAAGTTTTGGGGAAATATAATAACGCTGGCCAGGAATTTAACGACGGCTGGAAGTAATGAAATCAAAAGGTGTTCGGCCAACAAAACTCCAGAATTATCAAAGACAACAAGAATGAGGATAACACAAGTTTTAATGTTTATTTTAATTAATTTTTTGGATCTACGTTTCAACATGACTCACTGACTTCATCACGTCAAAGGCAAAATGACGTTAAACTCCAAATCATTAACGGTTTTGTTAAAATCTTTAATTAAGTTAGCAACTGATGAAACTCATTTTAGCTCATTAATGTGTTTATTAACTTCAACATATGAATGAATTAAAAATGTTTAGATTATTCAATTAAAAAACGATTAAGTGCTATCACTGCCAGTTTTTGAACGCCAAACGGCCATTACGCTGAATGTTAAGAGTTACCGTCCTTTAATACCGTAACCTTTTATCATCAAACATCAACAAAAAAGACCCAATCTGGTCTGAGATAATTTGCATCAGTCTCATCTGCTATAATGTATAATAAGATATATAAGGTTACATAAGTCAGATGAGATCGTTTAATTTTTTTTTTTTATGATCATGGGTAACGCTATTCAAGGACTGTAACTCAGTAAGCAAAATTTAGCCTAAGGAGCTCAGTGGTGTACTGCACAGTTTGGGCATAACAGTTATTTGAGTAAGTTCCAAGTAAAACCTTTTGCATAAGCTACCAAATATATTTCCTGAAATGTTTCTTATAATTTTTTTATTATTATTATTATTATTTTTTTTTTGCTGCACCTTGTTGTTTTTGTTTTGTGGTGTTTTTTTTAAAAATAGAAATACAAATTATTCCATTAAGAATTATGTGTAATGTACTACAACTAGGTAATGTTTCTCACTGGAAAGTTTTTTCTGATGGTGTATTTTAAATTATTTTTATTTGAAAGTGCTAATTGAAATGAGAATATGAATGATGCTCAATATGACTATTTATATACAAATATTGGGTGACAGTTCACGTATGCGTGCATATTTGGAATAATGATTCTTTGACAAGTACTAAGATAATGTACATCAACGCCAATAGAATACATATTCAGCATGTAAGAGGTCGTGGGATTGAGACTGTAGACTTCATTCATTTGTGATATTTTTAAGGCAAACTACCTCTCCAGTTATTTTATGAATGTCAACATTATGCTACTGATGACTGTAGAAAAAAATAGCACATTTTGTTTAATAAATAGTTTTTTAAATGTTACTTTTTTTTTAACAGCACTATGTTGACCAAATCATTATCCATAAAAAGGGAAAACATAAATAAATAACATCATAACATCACATTCTTTTATGAACATATTACAATATGAAATGTAGCTTTAAGTGTATAACGTGCATGCATACACACAAACCACTGTCTACACTACAGACTAACGTCCAATTGCTTATAACTATAAGTTGTTCTAAGCCAACCTTTAAAAATAATATGATTAACTCAAAAATGAAGCCCTAACGATATTTATCAGATTAACTTATAAATTATTTAATTCAAACATTTTGGAAAAGACACGTGAGAAGAACCCACTTTTATTATTTTTTTAAAACGGGAGGTTAAAATACTATCCGCAATGCACGGACCTCATTGTGGTATCTACTAGATAATCTAGTGTTACCGCACCAAAGTCTGGCCAAGACGACATTCATCCATCACATTTCGTTTTCCAACAATGGCCATTTTGTGAAAGACTTTAAACGTAAAACATATCAAAAACAAAATAAATCATATACCTTCCATTTCATTTTTCGAACAGGTACCATTTCTAGAAATTGTGAGCTTAAGTCATTAAGGATGTTTTGTATAAACGGCATCTTTTCACTGGGCGCTGCCATGTTTGTTGTCAATTTAAGAAAGACGCAGTTCGATTGGTGGAAAAGATGTCAAAGGATTTTTCAGCAAATCGCAACTATTGTTACATGTAAACTCGGTGAAACAGAATTAGTGTAGTGTGTACTCATGCTTGTTGGGACGATCTAAACGTTTAAATTTCAGATACTAAGCAGTGTTTTTATCCAATTATTCCATTAGTGATAACACATCATGTATGTATTGAGTGTACTTCATAAAATAAATGTTTTAATTTATCGTTATATGACATAATTTACGTATATTTTGTCAAACATTTGGGGGCGGGGGGTATTTTAACCGGTTGTATGTAAGTATGTATTATATAAATGTCTACATCATGTGGAGGGATAGAAGTTTTAATTCTGTTCAATAAACCACTTGGTCTACTCTCCGCATCAATAAAACCGTATCAACCTTTTTATTCATAGGGTATAAATACAAAGCTGTTATATCGAAGATGTAATTTTCTGGTGAAAACACCCATTATATGGCATAATATGAGTCAAATTAATTTGATTATCATTTGTTGTGAGAGTTATTTGAATAGTTTTCAGTTCTGATATAGATTTTAGAATGTAGTTAATATTTTCCTTCCTTAATGCTTCTGTTTTTGTTGTAGACTACACATTACTCATTTACTGATGCATATTGCTGATGGCAATTATGGTATTATAAAGACTTTTTATTTAAACATTAATTCATCATTTCTATATTTTTGTCACTTTTGTCAAAAAGTAAATAATAATAATATTTTATCATTTTCTTTTAGGACCCGGAGTTCTAGTAGGAGTGGTGAAAGAAAAAAAATTGGTGAAGGTGACAAAAAGGAATTGGGTATAAAAGATCGACCGAAAAGATCAAGCAGCAGTGGAAGCACGTCGTAAGAGATAACAGATTCTTGTTTATTTGATATGGAATTGTGAGCATTGGTGGTCCAGTGGTAGAACATCAGACTCTCACGCTGAAGACTGGTTCAAAACCCATCAGAGGATGGCTCACACTGACTGCATACCAAAATTACCAAAAGTTTCATATCCAATAGCCAATGATTAATAAATCAATGTGCTCTAATTAAATCATATATATATATACATGAAGTAAGACAGCTCAGTGGCTGAAGTGTAATATTTTGATAAGGTCAATCGTACTAAGAGGAAACATATAATATATCAAAGGCTATTGTGGATAAACATAAGTTAAACATGGTCATAAGTAGTAAATAATTATAAAGGGTATTATTAATATTTTGATGGAAATGTGTTAACAAAGGAGAAAGTAGGTTATGTCTTTTAAATCATGATGTTTTGGGGTGCAAATGTTTTACCCACAGAAACTCAGCTTCATGTAATTAGCTGTAAAGATTTGTCTAATTTTATGAATTAATAAATCTGTCTTATGGTGGCTTTATTGATTAAGAGTATGACCATAACTTTGACGAATTAGAGTCAATGTTGTTTTTAATTTTCATCTGATAAAAATAATTCTTTCACATAAAATGTATATGTTATTTCAGTTCATCGGGTTCAAGAAGTCGATCAGGGTCAACATCATCATCTGGAAGCAGTAGTTCAGGTAGTAGTAGTTCTGGAAGTACTTCAAGGTCAGGCAGCTCCAGTACTAGTCGGTCGTCTAGTAGCAGTAGTGGAAGCAGCCCAGGTCGAGCTCGAGGAAGGCAAAAGTCTGGGTAAGTTATTTACAGTTTGTTTTCAGCTCGTATACTGTATGTTAAATAGAAAAATCATAATGGATCCATTTTTTTTTATTTTTAAAATATCTAAATCTTACCTAACCAGGACCCTCAGTAGAAGTTGCAGGGTACAACAGTGATAGTAGCCGGTGAATTTGGCATGCTTTATGTATGTATATATATATATTACCAAAAACCAAAAGTAGGCGGCAAAAGCTGTTACAGGCAGGGATTTACTGCCGGTGACTGCCTACTTTTGAGAGCACTGCCCAACTTAAAATTTGAACAAATTTGTTGAGATCGAGATTTAAAAAAATAATAATTATGAATTCTATCTTACACTTTTATTTATTTGTTTGGATAGAGTAACATATTTTGACCTAATGCATTTATCTCATTTAGTTGAATTTTAACAAGACTACAACTAAATGCTTCTCTGGTGTGTTATTGGGATTTAATTTATGATTATTATCACGGCCCTCAGTAGTCTGAGAAGTTGCAGGGTACAACAGTGATTGTAGCCAGCGATCTTGGCATGCATAAAACAACATATGTTTTACCACAAACAAAAAGTTGGCAAAGGCTGTCAGCGATTTACCGCTGGTGACCGGGTACTTTTGAGGGCACTGTTGTTATTATTATTATGCATACAATTGTGCATTTTGTATTTACTGGTTTGTGGCAGCTTGGTACTGCCATCACACAAATATGAGCATATGCAGTATGCTCATTTTCTTAAAATTGCTATCGCATTTCCACAGTGAAAGGATTTAGATATGGCAATTAAATGCCAGCACAACATTGTCTGAATTTCAAGGGCTATTTAAATTGTAATATTAACAAACAATTTGTTTAGAACATTACATATCTTTCATTTCACATCTATGTTTAGATCTCCAAAGAAGAGGAAAAGAAGTCCCACACCTAAGCCGGTCAAAGTTCATGTTGGTCACCTGACGAGAAATGTAAATAAAGATCACATAATGGAGATATTTTCTGTGTACGGGCCAATCAAGCATGTAGAGTTACCAGCAGACAGGATCCACAATGTTTCTAGATGTTTGGCATATGTTGAATATGAACTGGCCGAATCAGCTGAAAAGGCAATTAAACACATGGATGGAGGTTAGTTATGATTTGTTGTTAAGTAAGGGTTCATTCAGTTTTAAGCTTAATTAATATTATATGCTTAAATATTTTTGAGTCCACCTGGATGTCCCCCATAAATCATCACCATTGATGCTTGTTTATGATATTGCCTGCGGCAATTGGCAATGTCATGGAGATTGCAACAGAGCTTTTCATTCTCCATGGCACTTTTTTTGCCACAAACTAAATGTTTTCTTTTTTTACAAGGTATAATTTTTTCTTATTATGGAAAATATAGAATACTTTACACTAAAATTGCTGTGGAAAATGTTGTGGATACTATTTCTCCACAACATTTATTTTCCTGTGGACTTTTTTTTTATTTGCAGGGATTGCAAAGGTAATATCGGTTTTAAAATCTTTCTGTCTTGTAATAAAAAAATGTTTAAAAGTAAATAACAATAGATTGTTTAGTGAGGAGCAATTTGGTGTCAAATATTTTATACTAGTATTTGCAACACGTTTATAAAAGAAACTTGCTACTCCTGTTCATTAACAACATTGGATGTTTTGTATGTACTTTAATAAAGTCTGGACAGTGAGCCTCGGTGGTCCACTGGTAGAACATTGGACACTCAAGCCGGTCAGTGGTTCAAAACCTATTGGTGACTGGCTCGCACTTAACCATGTGTCAAAATTTCCAAATGTTTTTCTATCCCAACAGCCGATGATTAATAAATCTATGTGCTCTAGAGGTGTCATTAAACAAAGAAAAACAAACAAGAAAACAGTCTGGGTATTACATACCAGATTTTTTTATATACAAGCTGTGGGCTCTTTGCTAGACAAGAAAATAAATAGGTCCACAAATAGGTGCACTTGTTAAATCACTAAGCTGTTTGTTTTTGTTCTGTTTTCAGGGCAGATTGATGGACAAGAGATAACAGCGGCAGCAGTTTTACCTCCACGGCCAGTACGCCCACCTCCACGTCGCAGTCCAATGAGACGACCTCCACCTCGCTGGCGTCCATCACCACCTCGTGGTGGAAGAGATAGAAGAAGGTAACATTAAAAAATTATGCTATAATGAATATTTTTATGAATGTAACTTTCATTTTAAAACCACAAAGTGTTGTGGATAAAGTTAAAAGTATGTCATCATATTTAACAGGTTCATGATTGACAGTATGTCGTTTTATTTCAGGTCTCCTCCACCCAGAAGGAGGTCACCTCCACGTCGAAGGTCGCGATCTCCAGCAAGGAGGAGAAGATACAGCAGATCAAGTTCTAGTTCATCGCGATAATTGTAAATCAGTAGAATGATGTAGTCGTGTCGTTTTCCTCATTACTTGAGCTTGCTAGTGGCAGTGTTTTTCTGCCCTCACAAGTGTTATGATAGAGGACTTCTTTATAAATAATGTGGATTTGAAGTAATTCGACTATTGCAATGGAAGGAAATTTTTTTTTCTACAATTAATGTCTGGCAGATGATTTGCAGATCTATTAAAATTCAGTTTTCAGAGGTCATTTATATTGTATGAATGTGCCAAAAAAGTTCTTATTTTAGACACCCCTGTACACATCTGGCACTTGCCGTATTTGCATATAAAAGATAACTTGTTTGAATTTGGTGATACTGATTAAATGATAGTCTATGACATATGACACATAATACAGGGTGTCCATAAATTCTCTTTACAATATACAATTTAAAAAATGTATTACAAAAGCAAATACATAAATAGATAGATAGATAAAAGGTACCTGAAAAACACCAATGCAGTGTGATTAATAACTTTGATAACCACGGAGTACATTGAACAAATCTGATAAAAATATCACATCAATTGCCTCTGTAATAATTTTTTTAAATTGTAAAGAGACTTTATGGACACTCTGTATTATGAACCAGATTTTACGTTCCAGATTATTTTACTATATTGTAACTTTACCGACTTGATGTAATTAAAGTATGCATTGGGGTTTGACCACTTTTTTATCAGGGGATGTGTAATATAGGGTATGATACATGGTATTCCCATACAGCAGAATTAATATCATTAAAATGAGATGATAAAAATCAACTATATTAATTATTATTTTATACTTTCAATCAACCAGTCAGTTCAGAAGTAATTAATGTGACATGTGACTGTTAAGATTTGTTTGGTGCAACTTAAATGGGACATGACTTTTGACATGTTATCTCTAAATCCAAATGTAACTGAATTTGTCTTGATCCGATTTTGATTAAACTAGCAGAATTTGTCACATTAGAAGTTCATGATCGTTAAGTAACTTAAAAACTTTGAATTAAAATTGATCTGAAAGATGTAGGAAAGCATACCATGGTAAAATTATGTAGTGAATGAGGGTTATTGGGGTCGTTTCTTAAATCCCAATTTGGTGAAAATTATGGTCATCATTTCAGTTCATGAATGACTTACATTGTGGAACTTGTGTGGCTGTTTTGTATGTCAGTGGGTTTGTCATGTCGATGTAAATAGCTTCAATTTACATTCATCTGTATGTATGATATGCTGTAGCAAGATGTTTTAACATTTTTGGTAATGTGAAATGTATGTATCATAGAATATCACTTCATTAATAAACTTCCATCATTTTTCTGCATGTTCTGTTGTATTTTTATGTATGTACACTTCAAGTTATTGTATGCTATGTTAATAAATGGTCGTCCACTCATCAAAATTTAGGGGATCCATGCAATAATCATTTCCATCTCTAGGTATGGTTGTTAGACTTACAATGAAAAACAAACAAGTCCAATGTGTTTGAGTGCAATCTACAACTAAAATGAAGAAACCAAATTCAAGACGCCCATATGTCAGCATATATTCTTTGAGAAGAGGAGTTGATGTTAAAACATATATTCTTTACGAAGAGTAGTTGATGTTAAAACATATTCTTTGAGAAGAGTACTTGATGTTAAAACATTCTTTGAAAAGAGCAGTTGATGTTAAAACATATATTCTTTGAGAAGAGTAATTGATGTTAAAACATATATTCTTTGAGAAGAGTAGTTGATGTTAAAAACATAGGGACTCGCTCATTTCTCTTCTGGCTGTCCCAAACCAAAAATTAAGGGACTCAAATCTACTAGATAAGAAATGTGTTCTTAGTTTTTGTTTCATACAGAATAAATTCTCTCTTTCATGTCACAAAGTCCCAGTACAACTCACAGCCCCTGATACAGATTCATGACATACAAAAATACTGATGTTTCATTCATCCCATTGGTTGAATTATCTCGTTTTCTGTGGGTACAGGTAATGTTTTGTAGTATCCTTTATGCCAATTTTGTGAGTCTGGCAAACATTTGATTAGTTTGTAATTTGTTTAAAATCATTAATAACTAGAGAACATTTCACTGTAAATAACCTCTTGCACTGTTTAGTGGGGCAGACGTGACTGGTGTGCACATCTGGAAAAATGAAACTGCCCTAGGGGGGGTTTTGAATATGCTGATTACAAAAATTGCGGGGGAGCAAGATGTCACTCCAATCCTTCCCGTCAAAAATTCAAAATGGCCACTACAAAACCATTTTTGTCCACAAAACTGCTCCAAGTGCCCTGATTACCATGATCTTGGTGTCTAATCCCCATGTTTTCATGGTCACAGAATTATATGAAAGCATTCCTTATCTTAATATACCATTCCTTAAAGAATAAAGATGACAAGTTTCATGCTCCTTTCCACAAGTGCACAATTTGACCAAATTATTTTACATATCTGCCAAACTATGACACAGAGATATCAATAGTCCTACTGCAATATGTATTGCATTTGTGAACAGAAGACTAACATTTATTATATACATATGATAATTTTATTGTTTCCATGATCAATGAGACATGACACAAACGCATTTACACACATGCATATGAAAGGGCCATAAGACTTTGTTATAAATAAAATAGTATATACACATAAAATAATGGTATATATATACATATAAATCATGTACATATGTACAGAAAAACAAATCTCACATCTACGAACACATAATGGACGACATATATTTCATTATTCTAGAAAAAGACGTAGGCTTTGTCGGCCTAGTTGATAACATAGATAGTATGATTAGAGATAGTGTGTTTTCTGGTACAGAGGATGAATGAAGGAGGAGAGAAAGAGATGAAGAAAATCTTGTGGCCCTGCTGCCATTCTAGAATACTGTGAGAACACTTGGTTGTGACTTCACTACTATTTCCTTGTCAACATTGAACACGTACATGCAAATCCTACAAACCAGTCTGTATTGTGTCATATCTTCAACTACATAATGCAGACCAGGATTTTTCTTTTTTAACATGATTCATTGATAGCAATATTTTAGCTTTTGTTTTCCTTTTTTTTCAATACTTTTTAAAAATTTTATTCTGTGCTGCAAAATCCTTTCACCAATTCCATGGGTCTTTGAAGTATAATTTAGTAGCTTCATCATCCGATTTTAAATTTTTATTGTTATTATTATTGCAGAAATTCAACATTCATTAAGTAATTGCTTCATTCAAATAAAAAGTGTAGAAAATATTTTGTCAAATAAATGTCAAGAAATAGCTACATCCAAGCCAAATGAAGATCGTAATACCTTCTTAAAAATTATCAACCGCTCATTTCAAAGGTTAACAATATTGCTAATTATAATAACACAGCAGCTGTTGCCAATGTCACAAAATATGATCAATAAGTTCTTTAAATTTTGAACTGTGTGGTTTAAATTTAAACAAAAACGATTACGTAGATCTAGAAAATATTTCTTGATATTATCCTATCCTTTTAATACTATTTTCATCCGAAATCAGTCTCATAAATCAATCCATGAAGTTCACCGAAGTAATGGATTCTCTCTAATTTTTTCAGAAAGAACATCTACAAAAAGAGTTCCTACAGAAACCATTATTCCCACCAACTTACAGTCTGATTTACAACATTCGCATTCCTAGCTGAAATCCACAAAATAGTTGTCAGACTGAGCAGTGTCTCAAAATGAACTCTTACAATCAAGTCCGTATTGTGACATTTACATGTAGACACACAACGTTGACATTTCAATGGTATAAAGATCACAATCACTAAGACACAAAACTGTCATTCTTATGGTTAATGAGTGGTCAGTTGAAATTTGCACTTTGATTGGTTTTTTCACACAGTTCATAATCTCTTCAGCACTTTCTTTTTATCTTTTTTCTTCTTGTCCAATAATTTTTTATCACCTGCATGTTTCTTGGCCATTGGGCCTTCATTGAATTTGTCGTCTGTTAACGTGACTAAATCCCCTGCTGCAACTCTGTAAATATTAAGTACATCCATTGTTTATATCTTTATGCATGGCAGCAGAAATAGCAATCAAGATATCAAAAGGATTGGTATGTTTATTGAAATCAAAGAATATAACCTTTGGGTGTTAACAATGATACTAGAGATATGTGGTCTACAGTTTACCGACAAAAACTTAAAACAAGAAATATTTTCAGCAAAATTTGGGAATTACCATAAATTTACTTTAAATGAATTTAATACAGAGGTAAAATATGATCTGTCATGGTGACAGACATTTCAAATAAATTACATTTTAAAATAAGACGCTTGTCAAATGTGATATTTTAGAAATGGAGAGAGAGCCTAGAAAAATGAAATATAAAAGGAGGAAGATGGCAAATGCAATTAGATTTCACATGCAAGCCTTAGAATTTAAAATTTCATGGGAAACATTTTTTTCAGTTCTGCGCTCTTGAAACATGGGAACCCATCACAGGGCACAATATTTCACACGAACTGCCGTTCTGTTTGTGTGTCAGTTATGCTAAATTAAATTTGTGCGAACCACAAATCGGTTATGTCGTGACCTGTAAACATTCAGAAATTAAAACCTGCGAACTTCACGATTACAGGAAGTTTATTCACACAGATGTACAAGTATTCAGACAAATGTTTCAGACTGATTTTTAGATACTTGATGCACAGCGAACCAGTAGAAAATGTTATATTGCAATAGTTGTAACTTGCGACTGGTCTAAACTAAAAATGCAGAGTATAGATTCGATCCAAAGGTTTTAATGAAATGTCCACGGACGCTGAGGACGACTAAATTATCTGCTATTTCATCTTTAGGAATATAATTAAGCTGACATAATAATGGATTGCCTATAATTTTACAAATGCTGAAAATGTAAACAGGTCTTACAAAAGTTTTAAACTACCCACTTCGCAGAAAAAAATAAACATTTGGAACATCACTGAAGATAAAGTTAAAGTAACTTAGACAGAACAAAACAAAAAAAAAGGAATCTGGAAGTGTTCACTAAACAAAACTGTTTTATAAATTGTTTTCTTTTGTATTTTGTTTTAACTTTGTTTGAGCTAAAATTACATATTTAAAACATAATTTCAATGTAACTTTGAGGTAACCGATCTAATATAATTCACTTAACCGAACTATGGCTTACCTAGGTAAAAACCATGTGAACAGACTTCCGGTTACCTCAGATTTCGAAATATTGTCCCCTGAATCAGAAACTGTTTTTCGTTAAATCCAAAATAACACAGCAGTGATATGAAAATCATGGGAAAAACGAAATTTCAGTTCTGTGATTTTTACGACATGGTACCGATACGCCATCAGTAACAATCGTTACCGTCAAATCCCATGGTCTGGAAATGGATCATAAAAAGGCATTGCTCTTATTTACGCCATAATATATATTTTTACCAACACTTTTATTACAGCAGTCTTGACTGTTAAATTTGGATCATCATAATTTCTAGCTTAGTATGTTCATTTTGATGCATCCAGTGTGTTTAGTCATAATGGTATTTGCACTGGGTCAAGATGTATTTTAAATGAAAATAAACCTGCACGTACCTTAAAACTAGCCCATATAAACTAATTAATACAAGTAACTTACTTTGGTGGTTTTGCGTGAATTTCTGTAAACATTTTCGCTCTAAGTGAGTAATCATTATACTGTTCCAGCAGCAACTTGCCCGCTTCTTCATTGAGGGCTGACTCTGGATTCGGTACAATCAAGAGACACTTAATCGTCTGAAAGATTATCACCATGAATTACAAAACCTGTCAAAATATTTGCATTTTAAGAGTTGTTTGCATTTCACATGGAAAACTAGAATTTAAAAAAATATATATTCATATAACTGAACATTAATTTAGAAATAGACTAGTTTTCTATAATAAAGTTTATCAATGAAAAGTTACTTTCTTCATCTTTATAAAAAAAAAAGAGAGAGCTGAGCCTCAGTGGTTCAGTGGTAGAATTTCTAACTCTCAAGCTTATGACAGTGGTTGAAAACGCATTGGTGGTTGGCTCACACTTGAACTACATGTCACAATAATCAAATGTTTGACATCCAATAGCTGACGATTAATAAATCAATGTGCTCTAGTGGTGTCATTAAACAAAACAAAAACAGAGAGAAAGGATTGTTAGTAGAGTCAGTATTTTGTTAAGGATGAGTCAAAAATAAAAATAGCTTATCAGCTTTTTCTTTAAAAAAAAATGCAATGCAGATGGTACTTTGTTATTTCTTTAATATTCTGTGACAGTGTTAAAACCTTAAGGAACACAATGACATGGTTGCATACAACTGATAAAGAGTTTATCATAGGGTAAGTCAGATCTATGAAATGTTTGCTTCAAGGAACAGTCTTGCTACACAGATTGTGTGGATGTGACAAAATTTCCACTATTACAGCCAAATTTAAGAAATATAAGAAGGGGTGGAAGATTGTGGTCTACTTTTTTTTTTTTACATTGGCTTAATAAAATTTGGTTTAAATTAGTGAGTCATAGTGCAACTATTTAAAGGAAACACTCTAAATAAATGTGGCTACATTCTAAATGATTCCAGCCAGTGGACCACAACTGGTTTATCAAAGGCTGTGGTATGTGCTATCCTGACTGTGGGACGGTGCATATAAAAGATCCGTTGCTGCTTATCGGAAGGAGTAGCCTATGTGACAGTAGCGCGTATCTTCTAAAGACATATGTCGGAATGACAATATGTATGATGTCCAATAGCCGATGATAAGATAGAAATCAATGTGCTCTAGAGGAGTCGTTAAATAAAACTAACTTTACTTTACATTCTAAATGTGTTGAAAGGCGAGCCATCTTTTACAACCCCTGCAATTAAGAAAATGTCCACAGCAAAATAAATGCTGTGGAGAAATAGTGTCCAGAGCAATTTTAGCGTTCACACATTTCCAAGATAGAGTTTGCTAAAAAAAAATTATAAACCTTGAAAATAATGTTTTAGTCCATGGCAAAAAAAGTGCCATGGAAAATGAAAATCTCTTCAGCAATCTCTATAACATTGCCGAATTCAGGGGTTGTGTTCGACAATATACATACATACCAACAATATATGTTTAAGTCCCAATTCTGCCTTCCAGTCTTTTTTGAGTGTGTTTACACAGATTTCACCATTTGCTGCCACATTAGGATGAAAGATTTTGGTGAGAAAGTATGCTTTTGGGGGTTCTGATGGAAACTTCTTCCCTAGCACCAGCTTCATACGAAAGTATCCTCCAGCATAGGGTGTTCCAGCTGAAAGAAAAATGTGATAAGTGTCAACTACATCATTTCTATTTCCTTTAACTACCAATATCTACTGGCTCTTTTGTAACAACAGCAATATATAATCATTATTATAAGGTGAAGTACTTATTGCATTCAGGGGTAGAAAATGAGCAATATTTCTAATTACCTGGGGGACTACTAGCCTTGAAAGATTACTAATCCCCTAGGAAAATCACTAGTCCTCCAATATTGGTTAGAATCATGTGACCAATAGATACAATGTCATGTATGCAGCACCTGAGGAAGTACTAGAAGTTCTAGGACTTATGAATAAGTGAATACTCAACTACACAAATGCAGAGCAGCTAGGTAAGGGAGTTTGCACATGCTTCATCCATACCTGAATTTAACACAAAATTCCTAAATTGTTTTATCTACAGTATGTTCCTTAGTGCATACATTTGGGTAAAAAATTAAAGTATCATCAGGACTTCTTGTTTACAGATAGAGAGATCCTGAAACCAATCCAGCAAATACTACACATGCATGTACATAAAGTGCTTAATTTTGTAACATATTGCATTACTAGGCTTGTCAGAACAGAAAATTTGATGAGCCTATAAATGGGTTATTAAAACAAAAATATTAAGCTAACCCATTTTGCCTACTCCATTTATAAAATAGCACAACTTATAAATAAGGATGATCAAACAATAATCAGGTTAATTAAAGTGAAACGTGTGTGATATATACCTGGACCATCTATAACTGCCTGGATATCTGTAATGTCTTCGTCATTCATAAAGACTTTTATACCTTCTGGAGGCCGAGACGTCAAAGCTACAAGTTCCTTAGACACCTGCCTTATGATCTGAGGTGACAGGTTTTCAACATTAGAAATCTAAACAAAAAACAACAGGTAAAACATGAGTGTAGATTAGCGGTCGCCTGTCCGTGGTTCAAATCGGAGCGGGCAAGTTCAGTATTGATAATCATCCGCCCATCTCAGGTTTCTCCAAATTGAACCACAAAACTGAACTCAATGCTACAGATACCATTTTTCTCGGCACGTTCGCACAAACGCGATAGGACTAATGTGCGAGACTACCAGTTTCTGGCATTTGGCTCACCCATTCTTGGCCTAGATTTTTGGGGGGACCAGTTGGAAATTTAAGGGGCTGGTCCTTTTTACCAGGTTACTGGCCCGGCTGGCCAGTATCTGAAAAAGTTTAACTACATTAACGTAAGAGGTCAGTAAATGTTTAAAATTTGACACTTTGGGGAGGAAAAACAAATCATATACAGAACAGTAGTCTTTGAATATTAGACATATTTATGACAGCACCTAAATGCCATCGATAAATTGTTTTGCCACTGCACTGCAAATTATTTCATGAAAATAAGCATACTTTCATATTTTAGGCACACTATGCAGCCATAGTACTATGTTGCAGTAAACGAAATATACAGCTCAGCTTTTACTGTGGCATTACCAATTGCCACATTGAATTTTTAGGGCTGGAAAAAGAGTGTTTAATGACAGCTTACCCCAGTAATCTGTGGCTACTAGATGTCAAACAAGCAAGAAAAACTTACTGCTGCCACATAGGCTACTCTTTCTTAAATATAAACAGCTAACTGAACGACACACAGCAAGTGGGTGAAAATTTTGTATTTGTGACGTATTTGTTTGACCGCCAATTTTGTTTAATGTATTAACGGTTGTAGACGAAAATCAGTTGACATTGTGGGATTTACTGTGAAATGGAATGTAATAAGTACATAAGTTGACAATTCTTGATATTTCTTGGTATATTTTTGGTCGGAAACTGAAGCATATTTGTTCCCAGCAAATTTCAGGGTGTTGCAGTGTTATGTCACCAACTGAACATACAGCAAATTAATAACCAATAATCAGTATGTTCCTGAACTAACAATGAATGAATAGCCTGTGGACAAAACATAATGATGGCGAATCTTCTAATTTCCATTAATTTGATTAAACCATAAGTTTTGTTTTAAAATTAAATTAAAATGCTAGGGTCTTGTATTTCCACCTGAAGGCTGAACACTATTGAACTTCAACATGTGATTCAACAGCCTACTTGAACAAAAAGCAATAAAATGACCAATAAGTTTTGGGTATTGTGGTTCAAAATTTTGCAAGGATTTACTCCTTTGGGTCAGCCACAAGAATTTACTAAAACCTATGGTAGCCCTTTATTATTAATCTTCTTTAACCAAAATAAAAACAAATTTTAACGTTCAAGCCTCGTCATGTTTGGTTATGTTTTTCTGTTTTAAGAACAATCTATCTGTTCTCAGAATATGGTCTTTGTATTAAAGGTTACAAACATTGCACTTACGCTAGACATATTTTGAACAAAAGTGAGATGGTTAAGTAAAAATTAAAATTATTTAAGAAGTCTGTTGACAGCGAATGTTGTTATTAATGCCGTATAAACGTTAAAATAGGACATTTATGAAATTCAGCCAATCAGGCGAAGCCTCGCATAGAAAGAAAGATATTTTTGGGACTATATGATTACCTATAAAAACCGCTATGACAAATGTACTACCATATTAACTATATTCCGTTTAACACACTCATTTGAATCAGTTAATAAATAAACATTTAAACTAATTTTACTTCTTATTTTTAACATGGATTGTTTTTAATTAGTTAAATCAGTTTTCACTTCGGTTCCTAGATGGATGAAAATATATTAAGCAACTGAAGACGAAACCATTGTCATACTTGACGGGGAATCAAACGATCTTTTATTAACCAATAATATTCGTGGTCTCTATAAATACCGTAAACAATCGAAAAATAACGGAAATAATCGAAACATAACGAAAAAGCACGAACACTGCGTCGAATTTCACCAAGGCATTGGGGCATTTGCAGAGATTTAATTAAAATATATATTTATTTAATAAATATTGTAGATATTTAATAAATGTTAGCATGATTTAAATCTAAATGTTATAATGTATCCTACTTAGATCTTAGCTATTACCTACCCTGCAATATTCGTTTTTAGTTTAGTTAAATGTTTTTAAGTTTCATGTTTAATCATTACTGTGCCATTTAGTTACTGTATTGTATGTAGAAATTTGTTGGTTCCACTAAAGCACTTTGATTTATCAATCATCGGCTATTAGATATATAAAACATTTGTAAATTTTGGTACGTAGTCAAGAGTCAGGGGCGGTTCCAGCAATTGTGCATAGGGGGCGCAACTTTGAAGGAGTGCTTATGGGACTTGTAATTGCTGCGTTGGCCTGTACTTGCGCTTAGGGTTTTACAAGAAAAATGTTCATTACCCGAAAATTAGGGGGCATGCACCGGGTGCACACACACAACGCCCCATGGAACCTCGCCTGTCTTGACATGGTGGGAGTCCAATGTTTTATTTTCATCAATGAATGATTAAATTAGAATATTAAAAACAAAAACGGTTTCCTTGTTTTGTTAACAATGTGGTGTGATAAAACAGTTTAATGACGAATACTATTCCTGAAATAAGCTTTTCTCACACGTAAACTTAATAGTAATAATACCGGGCATCGGCAACATCCGAGGCAAAAAGGTCGTAACTCATAGGTAAGTGACCAGCCTGACGTTCAGAAAAGACCAACATACGCAGACGCTATGGAGCAGTTTTAACTGGTACCAAACTTATTGGTTTTAACACGAAGCGTGAAAACTATACTTCACGTCACCGGAAGTGGAACATCGAAACACCAGCGTTTTTCAGTTGAAAACAAATAAGTGCCAAAAGGACAAACAACTGCCTTTCAAACCTTTTGCAACATGTACAAGATGCACTTCATAACTTTTTGGATTATATATGGATGCTACGGTAACAAAACGTAACTGAAAAGTGCCAAAAAACTGCTAAAAGGCATAAAAATATATTTTTTTACGCAAAAACTATTTAATATTCAGTAATTTTTCTTGAAATGTTTTATAAAAATTTGGTCTTTCGTTTAATTTCCAAAACCGTTTTCCTTTTTGTTCTACAATCCCTAGAAGAAAAGTTATTGTTAAAAATGATGGTGCCAATCTGACGTGATGCAAAGTATAGAATAAACGTTCTGTAGGACCTTATATTAAAGCTTTCTTCAGTCAGAAGGACCCTGTATACTAATGACACTTTCAAGACCTGTATTGTTTTCTTCTTTCAGCCAAACAATGAAACAGCACTTCATCTCGCAATACTTGAAGAAGACGGCACCTCGCTTCCCATTTTTGACTTCATTGTTCAGAACAGTTCTATGTGAGCATATAATTAGTCCAGGAATAGCCAATATGACTTAGAGAGGCCTTCAGCAAAACACAGATGCAGAGATACGAGGAGTTTGTTTAAACTAACATATACTAGTTTGATGGTCAAATTATTGTATAACGAGGTTTTTTGATGCAGTGTGACAGTGACCAGAGTGGCCTCCCTTTCAGGGTTTCACGTTTGAAAAGTAGAGGAGAGCTAAAAATCACTCCCCAAATAAGGTTGAGAGGAGCTTTTTTACTCTCCATAATCGCACCCCTACAGAAGTGATGGGGAGCTTACACTGATATCTGTATGTGTTACGCCAAACTAATTTTACCACAGAGACGACCACCAGTCGATTTAATTGACAAAACCGGATGATTTAAAAAAAAATAATTCTACTCTAATTCTCCGACAATTACGCAAGTTGAAGATTTATTACATATTTTGGGCCGATTTATTTATAATATTCGTGATAATTTAAAAAGAATTTTTTTTATGTCATCGATTCTAATTATATTCGGATATTTTTGCAAAAACAGAGAATTACCGAACCCGATGGTATTTTTGGAGCGCGATTATTCATGGTCTTTGGTAGAAATCTACGAGCACGGTGGGGTGCTAGCGCGTGCCTTAAATGCGAAACCCTGCCCTTTGGTATAATATTTTCAGAACATGTTCTTGCAGCAATCAGTTGGTAATGCAATTCTCTAAAACTGAGACCCAACCATTGTTATTGGGTTACACTCAAATGTATCAAAAATGACTATGGGTTAATTGCCTACTGACAAAATTATGACATATCTCATATACTTTTATCATTTTTAAATCAAATTCTTGACATGTATAAATATTATCAAGTTCCCAGTTAGGTTGATGTCACTATATTGTTTATCTTGTTTGATTGTTCAAGAGTGTACAGTTAGTTATGACTTCATTTTGTATAAAGCAACAAGTATTGTTGAGGTTTGGGCATTCTGAAGATAAAATTCTAGATCTAGAAGAGATACTGTCTAGTTCCCATTCATCCACCACCATCCCCCTCCCCAACCAGTCTAATATTAAATGTCACTACAATGTACACTGGTTTATCTATTTTGTTAAAGAGTTTATGATTTGTTTGAGGATGTAGAATATGTTACAACTAGTAAAACCTAACCCTTTTCTGCTCACTCCATTCCAACTCTTACAACATGTATGCCTTCCACTCCGCTCCTGTACTCCCTCCATTACAGCCCTTTCTTCACTGCCCTCTCCACACCTTTCTGCTCCATGCTTCCTACACCACACCCCTTTCTTCCCCCTCCTCTCGACCCTCACCGTTTCTGCTCCCTCCACATTAGCCTTTATGCTCCCTTCATTTACCCCCTTTCTTCTTCCTTAACCCTTCTGCTTCCTTAAACCTTTCTTCTTTCTTAACCCTTTCTTCTTCCTTAACCCTTTCTTCTTCTTAACCCTCCACTTCCCCCTTCTTCCTTAACCCTTTCTTCTTCCTTAAACCTTTCTGCTTCCTTAACCCTTTCTTCTTCCTTAACACATTCTTCTTCCTTAACACATTCTGCTTCCTCAACACTTTCTGATGCCTCTATTCCACCCTTTCTATTCACTCAATCCCCACCACACTCAACATTAATTGATATTTCTTCAATTTCACATTTTAATTTTTGTTAACAACAGAACAAGTTTGGATAAGAAGACGCGGGACGGTAACACAGCACTTCACCTGTGTGCCGAACTCAACCAGACAGAGTGCATGAAACTGCTGTTACGTACGCGGCCTGACCTCGCCAATGTCGAGAACAAAGAGGGGAAAACTCCACTCGAAGTAGCCAAGGAGAACGACAATCAACTCTGTGTAGAACTGGTATGAGTATTTGTTTGGTTATTTCTTTGTGTATATGAAAATGTTGTTACTTATATGACCCATTGGGAGAGAGATGTAGCTCAAGTGCTAGCATGTCTGCCTGTCAAGCGGTCGGTCATCGGATCGATCCTTCTCAGTAGACCAATTTGCAGTTTGGGCTATTTTCGATTCCAATCAATGGTCCACAACTGGTTCATCAAAGGCTGTGGTATGTGCTGTCCAGTCTGTGGGAGAGTGCATATAAAATACCCCATGCTGCTTATCGGAAAGAATTGCCTGTGTGACATCAGTGGGTTTCCTCTAAATACATGTCAGAATGACTATATGTTTGACGTCCAATAGCCGATGATAAGATAAAAATCAATGTTATATTTATTTATTTGTGACATGTATTTTCATATTTATTTATTTATTTACTCTTTTTTTCTTTTTTTTTAGGTGAAAGCTGCAATAGCAGGGAAGAAAGATCTGTTCGCACACGTCAACATAGACTGGGATCTCATGAACGTGCGTAACAATCTACAAAACTTTAAAGAGAACATTCAATAAGTTCCATTACAATTCTTTTTGTTATAAATGGATTTTGAAACATTGTTCATTTTCATAATATGTTTGAATATATAAATAGCAATTCAATTTAAAAAATATTTTGTAGAAACGAGTATGGTTTTCTATTTATTAAACACCTGTTTTATTCCAATATAATAATAATAAAGGAATATACTTCACTAAATATACATACATATATGCCCTATCATAGGAATAGTCATGGTCACTTTGACATTTATCTTTCACCTCTTTGCACTCAAATTGATTGATTGATTATTTTGTTTTCCAAGTTACTGGGCCTTCTCCATAATACATACATCATAGACGACAGTATAATGTAATGCAATGCAATATAATATAATAATAACATTAAATGTAATGTAATGTAATATAAAATTAAATATAATATAAAATTAAATATAATATATAATATAATATAAAATTAAATATAATATAATATAAAATTAAATATAATGTAAAATTAAATATAATATAAAAATAAATATAAAAATATATAAAATATAATATAATTGTTACATTTATGCTATATAAAATAAGAAAGAAAGAAAGAAAGTAAAAAAGAAAAAAGTAAGAAAGAAGAAAGAAAGAAAAGAAAAAAGGTAGGGAAAACATCAGCAATCTAAGTGTTCCACAATTTGGCATCATTTTTATTAAATGAAACAAAACATACAGTATCACAATTTAATAATGCGTTTTCATTTTTGTGTTTCAGGAAGATCGGATGTTTGACGGAGATTACAGTGATGATGATCTTGATGTAAGTACATAAACCAAATTTTAAACTGTATATAATGTAAGCAATTCAATAATTTATATTCTTCTTCTGCGTATACAGAATTAAAAGCTTAAAATATGGAAAGTGCCATTTTTATTTCGAACTGCTCTTTTCTACAAGATCAGTTTAGATCCCAACCTACAGTGTAGTGTGCCCTTATTCTTTATTTTTTAATTTTTTTTTAATAATTTGTTTACAAATCACTGTTTACATTTTTTTTATCTGTCCCAATCACAGGAAGAAGTGACAGATTTACAAATGAAATTATATAAATGTAACAATAAGAAAGTATGAAACATAATTACCATTTAGTGTTAAAACATGGGACAGATAATTAAGTTGACAAGAAAATGTTATTAGGGATAGTCATTTACTCTTATTTTACACGCATATACGCACTCACACACACACGCACACACACACACACACACACACACACACATAAATTTAAATAATATTTTGTAGGAATGAGTATACATGTAGTTTTCTATTTATTAAATACCTATTTAATTCTAATATGATAATAATACACACACACAGATCGATCGACCGACAGACATATAGTTTACAGGCTGACAAAACCTCATTTGAACTGAACATGTGAAGATGAGCACAGTCCATGTTGTATTTCACAGTGTGTGATATTCTGAATAATTTATTTAATGATAAATGATGTTTACTTACAGCTTGTTTTAATATATTTGTTTTTACCATATTTATAATTATTATATTAACTGTTATTTATATTGTATCATTATATTATTCACAGTTAACCATTATGTAAATCAGATTTATAGACTGATTTGAAATATATACTGAACAGCAAATGAAATGCAAATTTAATTTGCAATGTTTAATTGAATAAAATGTAACCATATTTTGACGTTGGCTGTTTTGCTTACTGGAGGCACGTACAGACTGCGCAGCATGAGTTTTATAGTTTTCTTAATTTTTTATCTAATTTGATTAAACTGGATCTAAACAAACATTTGCATTTCTTTTGCTGTTCAGTATATATTTATAATTGAACCACAGTATGACCCCAATAGCTGATATTTTTGTTTTTGTTCTTCAGGGTCATTAAATAGAGAAAACATTAATTAATTAAATAATGTACTGTCATTAATCAGGTATACATATCATTAAAGCATTTATTATGTATTTTAATTTGTCTTTCCTGTGGGAGCGGGATGTAGCTCAAAAAGTAGCTTGACTGCCTGTGAAGCAGTTGGTCGTTGGATCGATCCTTCTCAGTGGACCCAATTGCAATTTGGGCTTTTTTCCATTCCAATAGGTTTGTAGGTGCATGTAAAAAGACCTCTTGCTGCTTATTGGGAAAAGTAGCCTATGTGCCGGCAACAGGTTTCCTCCAAATAAATAATGTCAGAATGACCTTAAGATTAACGTCCAATAAACATCAACATGCTCTAGAGGCGTCATTTTATAAAACAAACTTTTTGTGATGCAGGGCACACCAGACAAACCGAAGCCCCGATCTCGTCCCCCTAGTCTTATCGTCATCCCGGAGATGGGATTGTTCAACAAGGATGGCAGCATCGTGCGAGACCGTTCTGACAGCACCGACAGTGGCAAACTACCACCACAACCACCACCACCTCAAAACAAACCTAAAAGTATGTATTTAACAGACAGTGTAATAATTTTCAAGGAAGATTACTCTCAATGTTTCAATATTATGGAAATTCGTTAATACGGACACATTTCGGAAAAATAAAGCTGTCCAGATAAACGAGGTCTCACTGTATATAAATTTTTCTAAATTGTGTGTTAACAGTTAGTGTGTTACATTTTGTGTTAACCGTTAGTGTGTTACATCATGGCCTATTCCATTCTATAGGAGCAGGTTGTATGTACACGTATATATAGCTGGCACTATAATTGTTACATCAAAGCAATGGTGATATTCTTCTAGGTACATTAATCTGTAAAACAATACGCAAGTCATGTATTACATACCATAACCAGATAATATCATTAGCAAAAGATTAATTAAAAAACACAAATTTGATCTTCAAAGCTAGTTGAATTGTACAGAATTGATAGAATACCATTACTAGTTTTGACATCCTAAATCCTCACTAGGGATATTATGTCTTTATAGTTTTATAAATAAACCTTAATTACTCATACAAAATAAAAATAATAAAATGTATTTAAATAATCAAGAGTGAGCCTCGGTGGTCCAGCGGTAGAACGTTGGACTCTCAAGCTGATGACAGTGGTTCAAAACCTGTTGGAGGCTGGCCCGTACTTGACTACGTGTCAAAATGACCAAATGTCTGACATCCAATAGCCGATGATTAATAAATCAATGTGCTCTAGTGGTGTCGTTAAACCAAACAAACAAAAAAACAACGTGTTAAACAAGCAGTGGGCCTCAGTGGTCCAGTGGTAGGACATATGACTCGCAAGCTGATGACAGTGGTTCAAAACCCATTGGAGGCTGGCTCACACATGACTACGTGTCAAAATAACCAAATGTTTAACATCCAATAGCCGATGATTAATAAATCAATGTGCTCTAGTGGTGTCATTAAACAAAACAAACCAAAAAAAAAAATTAAATTAAATGTTCATTTGCACATATTATTTTACGTCAGACATGCAGTAATTTCAACATCTAACTTAAGCAACTTTAAAAAGTTCAGTTTTATTTAGTAACCAGCAAATACAAAAAATCAATTTGTATCGACCAACCTTTAGGGCACAAATTTGACCTAACATCATTAAGGAAAATGAATAATTACTGATAATGTTGTGTATTGTATTTCAGGTGTTTAATTGCAATGTGCTATATAGTTACAACTAATGAGCTTTTATTAACTGCAATAAATACTGCATCAAAAGAGAACCATCATGTTCATTCAAGACATCAAGTGTTGTCTGTGGCAAATCTAGGGGGCCCAAGGCCCATCTAAATTTCGTAATTTAAATAACATATTATTGGGGCCCTCCTAAATGGATTTTCTGGTTATGTATCCCAACATTACACTCATAATTACATCTCCATACCAAAATGACTATATTCTGTTGATGATTCTACTAGACATTACCTATTTCTCATTCCAATCCACAACTGACATATTAAAGGTCATGATATGTGGTGTATGTTGAGAAGTGTACGTAAGACACTTTATTGCTAATTAAAAAAGAGTAGCATTATTAGATAGATATGCATTGCAAATAAAGTATCTTCATTTACCTTTAATGAACACTTGGTATTAACACTGTTTTTGTAGTGATTCATGAGTACAAAGCCTATAACCCTTTGAACTCAATAAACAATGAGTGGGGTGTATTTAACCATTTCTTTTCTTTTTATATTTTCAACAAATATACACATCTGGAAATATTGCATTACACTGGTAAGTCATCACAATTTAATACCAGGAAAAGCATTTCTTCACACAAAAATGTACTAAAAAAGATCTTAAATACAAAGAATTGGTTGTCTAACCCAAACACTACACAGGGTGTTCTAAAATGATCTGTACAACTTCATCCTTGAATGAACTTTAAGATGGCACATGTAGAATTATTATACAAGATTTTTTAGAATCTGTAGTTTCCAAAGTTTCTTTTATTAAAGTAACAATGCACCATTAGTGATCGACTATTAATAACAGACAGAAGTTGTACACATAATTCTCGGACACACTATATTTAGCAGTCATTCAAATTTACATTAACCTAATCTAGATAATCACTAGACTATCTGTTTCCATCTCACACTATCATCTTGATTTATTTTATCAGCAGCGATGGTTTATAAATATGCTTAAGATCTCAAGGACTTGTTTCAATCACCAGAAGCACAGACCAATATAAAAAATGGCAGATGACCATAATCAGAGCCCAGACATAAAAGGTGATGGAATTAGTCTGTTCAAACAAGCAAACCTATTAGAAAAAAGGACCTACACCAAAGATTGTATGATTAGATTTAAGACACTTAATTTGACAGATTCTAGGTGATGGAAGCATTTATCAAGTCACGTACAATGGAATAAAACAGCCTTCATTTAATTAGAATTTGATATATTTAAGACAGTACAAAGGACTATTGGAATTGACATAAAATTAAAGCATGTATAACTAGACGATATGCAAACCTGACCAAGTCAAATTGGAATGATTAAAAACATGCTACAATTAATTAGAATCTGGTAAACCCATAGTTCAGAAAATGCATTAGTGGTCATCTCTGTTTAAACAAATACTGGACAAAAAAAATCAACAAAGTCATTTACGATTAGATGAAAAGCACAATCCATCTTAAATTATCAGCTTTATTGATGCATTTGTTTTTCTTAATATGTTCTGTGGTACTGCAACGATTCAAATGTTCTGCTACTATATTTCATCCAAGTAAATGTGAAGAAAAAATCAATGCAGTTGCTTTTCAATTGACACCATAAAGAAAAAGTGCAAATCTTCAACTGTTTTCTGGCCTATTAATCTTATCTGCTGACCCTCTCAGGATATTGCGCTGGTGAGACGGAAACTAGTTTCATGAGGGATTGCACAAGAACATTAAACTACAGCCTATCCAGCCATAAATGTCCTGTTAATGTTGTCACCAACATATTGCACAGTATATCCCAATGTGCTGCAATTAACTCTTTATTTATCAGACATCTTGTTACCGTCCAGACAACTCATTGCTAAATCAGCAATTCAAATTAGTTATTTTTGGTCTAACATTCCAAGCAGATTTGATGCTTCTCATTGTTAACTGGTAGAATTGCCAGAGTTCTATTTGATTTTAACATAATTTATACAAAGCAAGGATAACATGGCCTTACTGACGACTGAAAAATGTAAGTCTGGGTTTGGCACTTACTGGTATCACTGAATGCCCCTAAGTGAGCTGCATCTGGTGAAGAAAGGGTATATGTAGGTTTCTGAATCAAAAAATATTCCACATAAAACTTGTGTCTAGGTGAGAAACAGTTTTTGACCCTTTTCTTCATTATCTGCTACCCCCACTTACTATTTTGGTTCTGAAGCAGCAAAATGTGTTATCTTGGTTAAAACCATATCTCTGCATAAGGCAGATCATGAAAATCTTTGAGAGTATGATATCAGCTGCTGTGTCTGTGACGAAGTTCCTAAGCTTCTGGCCAATGTCCACATGATATTATATTTATATACCTTAAACACTTCCACCAGAAGATTATTATTACTAAATAATAAACATCATTTATTGTGGAAGATAAACAAACAAAAAATACTGACAATGTATTTCCTATAATAGTTTCTGCATTAACACTCAACATGTTTTACTGACAAAATTAATGTACTATTAAATAAATACTGACGTTGTGACATACCTACAAAGAATTTATTGCCGATGGCCATTTTCATTTTCCAGGCCTAACAATTCATTACATAACCAATTTAATGTTCACATGAATTAAATGTTTTTAACTGTAAAACAAACTGAGCAATGATTCACATGAAATTTTATGCCCTGGTGCACAAAATATCATTAACCTTTTGCAAGTTTGCTGTGCAGGAAGATTACAAAAAAGCAATTTCTCTATCTGCCTTCTTGAGGTGACGTGTTAACTGGAGCACAAATGCAGTTCATACACAAAATTAAAATTATGTGGGCCAGATACAAAATCAATACTGCACATGAGAAGGATATGTTCCAGTCAATGACCCAATCATATAGACAGCTCGAGCAAATCAAACCATTTCTTTTTCCTTTATTCCCCCACTATTACTGTATTTCATCAGACAATAAACTTATTAAATTGGTCAATATTTCTGCAGCTGTTTGGTCACATTGATGCCAACTGATTACTACAGTGCAGACATATCAGGTGCACTGGAGTGTGCTTCTCAAATATTGACATAGTATCACTGAGAAACACTTTGATGGTTCATTCCACTAAAAGACTGATTTCCAGGGCACAATATGACAACTGACTATCACAATAAGCCATGTCAACTTATACTTCATCTTGTTTTGACCTGCCAGGGTAGACATGTGGCAGTATCAAAACTAAGGACAATAAATTTGATCTTTTCACAGTGCACAAATGGTTTCCATGCTGATGACCTCAGGATGATTCTTTGAGGAGTCAAAACATCAGTATGATGATGGAGGCTAAGCTTATTTTTCCACAACAGTAGGACATATTTAATAAAGCAGGGATGCAATACATTATTTTAACTTTATTTGCATGTTTTCATTTAGAATTATTCCTTACAATGAATAATATGTATGATGAATGAAGCCCATGGCTATCAGCAATGCTTTGAGATTGTTGTGGAGTTTGTGGAGTTTTTCATTCTCCATGGCACATTTTTTGCTACAGACTAAATAAAAATAAAAAATAATAATTTCAAGGTATATTTTTTTCTTATTATTAAAAATAAAGTGTACGGAACGCAAAAATTGCTGTGGATAATGTAAGTCCATGGCATTTATTTTGCTGTGGACATGGTTGTATCATGCATTCTCTCACAGCTCTATTTCTTATTACAGAAGGTAACCCAACTGTTGTAACAAAGACTGTGGTATGTGCTGTTCTGTGTGTGAGAAATTGCTACCATTTGTAAATAGTAGCAGTGTGTGGTCCTCTAAAGATGCCTAACAGCTGCTGAATAAACAATATGCTTGGGTGTCATTAAACCAACACTTCTATTCTCTCACAGCTCTGTTAAAAACACTTCATTTCTTTCAGATGTGTAGAACACAGTGTGATAACAAGGTTGTTTTGGTTACAAGAAAATGTTAATATACATGCACATAACAATACTATTTAAAAAAAACCCATACAGGAATGAAACAGCTTGCCAAAATAGTTCTGTAACTAAATGAAGATGACACCAGGTAAACTGATCTCATGTATACAATTACAGTTGTTGTGAAGTCGTGTCATTATGGCATGCATGTTTTGACAAGGCAACAGTGGATACCATTTCACTTGTCTAGCCATTATTAAAAGCTACATGCAATATGCATAATATTACGGGTCTGACGAAACACCAAAAAGGACTGAAATGGACTAAAAAGGACTGAAACGGACAGAAAAGGACTGAAATGGATTAACGAAATAGACCACTATTTTATCTTGTAAACTATTTATATAACACCTTCCAGAAGTTGTAATATCCCCTTCTTAAGAGTAAAAAAAAAGTAAAGTTTGTTTTATTTAACGATGCCTCTAGAGACATTGATTTTTATCTTATCATTGGCTATTGAATGTCAATCATATGGTCATACTGACATATGTATTTCGAGGAAACCCACTGCCGCCACATTGGCTACTCTTTCCGATAAACAGCAAGGGGTCTTTTATATACACCATCCCACAGACAGGACAGCACATACCACGGCCTTTGAAAAACCAGTTGTGAACCACTGGTTGGAATGGAAGATAGCCCAAACTGCAAATGGGTCCACTGAGAAGGATCGCTCTGACGACCGACCCTTCTGGAAAATGTTCTGTAAATTGTGGTCCATTTCAGTGTTTCATAGATCCATTTTGATCCTTTTCGGCTTTTTTTTGTTGTTTTCAGTCTTTTGTCGGACTGTAATATTACCATATAACACCTCTTCAAATTCAGACACAGTTATATATACATACATTGTACAAGGACCACATTTTCAAAGTTTATTTTTGTTACACATGTTAAATATTATAAAAGTATGCTAAAGAAACAGAATCATGTAGAATTCTTGTTAATAAACAATTATGTATTTTAAATATTATTTCATCTTTTACTATACATGTATATGTTAAAAATTATTTCATCTTTAACTATACATATATACAGAACTTTAATTATTTTTTGTTAATAACATGCAATATAACATCCATATACATAGGACAAATATCTATTTTCTCTCTTTTGTAATCTTATACCAGTTATTAAAAATGGATGAAGCTATCGCATGAAGGCAAAGAAAGGCTAATATGCCTCACCCTTTCTGCTTGCTTTGGCTTCAGGCACTAACTACAATTTAGATGGTGATGATGGCACGGCACTGTAAACACAGTTAACAGTTAATTTCATAACAGGTTAGTATGATTGCAATGCATGATTTGATTGGAAAATACAATCTAAATTAAAATTGTGGCAAAACCAGATGAACTGCCAAAAGGATACAACCAAACAACTAATTGGAAGAAAAGGTGGTAGTAATATTTTTTTTCTATCACATTAATCTATTTTCAATTTCTTCATTGCCTGCCCTGGTCACTTGATTGTTGTCTCTAGAGATGATTAGTCCCACAGATCTAGTGAAGGAAGCTTTTTACCCAAAGATTTTTTGGAGCCTTTATTAAAACATGCCACTGGGTTCATAGGAGATATTGATTTTGAGTCTGTGTGTTAGGAAGACTTCTGGGGCTTATTTCTGCCTTGCTAAAGCAATCACTTCAGGTTTAAGGAACACCATGTTTTTTTTTTTTGCTTCAACTGTTTGCAGTTAATTTAATCACCGTACAACCCAAAGATTATTTGAAACTTGATAGTTGTGAGCTTATAATTGACTATGAACAATGATAGCAGTGCCGCTTATGCCTTACAGAGAGTTTATCATCACATTACATGGGAATATTAAAAGTAACGCTTGTTTTATTTAACGATGCCTCTAGAGCACATTGACTTTTATCTTATCATTGACTATTGGATGTTAATCATATGGTCATTCTGACATATTTATTTAGAGGAAAAACACTGCCGCCACTTAGGCTTCTTTTTCTGATAAGCAGCAAGGGGTCTTTTATATACACCGTCCCACAGACAGGAAAGCATATACCACGGCCTTTAATGAACCAGTTGTGGACCACTGGTTGGAACAGAAAATACCCCAAACTAAGAAGGATCGATCCGACAACTGACCAGTTCACAGGTAGACAGGCTATTGTTTGAGCTACATCCCACTCCCTTACATGGGAATATTTTTAGAGATAGTTTGAAAATGTCTGTATTTGCACATCTATATGTATATATATCAAACAGCAGTGGAACAGATAACCTATAAAACCATCTATTTATAGTTTACTGTTATTACCTAGGAGTAGTGGTTATCTACATGTCATATAACATTAATTTTACAATTTCATTGCTTAAAATGTTTGTGTTGTTAGCTATAGATGACAGTCTTATCATTTAAAATATATTAGCAGATAAACAGTAGTGTGCACATTTAAAATGAAAGAATATTGGTTAAATGAACCCCCTCCCTCCCACAAAAAATAAATGTCAGCTATTGGGTGTCAAGAAATGTTTAAATTAAAAGCTTGTTATTATAAATCAGTGTACAAAGTTGATTTACAATATGGTAAACTATATAAAATAATAGATAATAAATAACAATAGCACCATTGTAAAATAAATTCAATTTGCATGTTTGAATATTTGAAGAAAAAATCATTAAAAATATGAAAAAAAATGTTGAGGTAACACACATTGCATTAGAAAAAAGAACCTATGCATTCCATTAGGAAAATGGACAATTCCACCTCAAAACTCTTACAATTCCACCTCAAAACCCTTACAATTCCACCTCAAAACCCTTACAATTCCACCTTAAAACCCTTACAATTCCACCTTAAAACCCTTATACCGCATCCAACCAACAAGAGATAACAATTTCTTTTTACTTCATACTCTGCAATTTTATTTAGCCGCCATTACTATTTTTTTCTTCTTCATACTCTGCAATTTTATTTAGCAACCATTACTATTTTTTTCTTCTTCATACTCTGCAATTTTATTTAGCAACATTACTATTTTTTCTTCTTCATACTCTGCAATTTTATTTAGCAACATTACTATTTTCTTCTTCTTCATACTCTGCAATTTTATTTAGCAACATTATATATTTTTTTCTTCTTCATACTCTGCAATTTTATTTAGCACCCTTTGCTATTTTTATTTACCGGTACTCACCATTTTTATTTAGCTCATATTCTGTTGATTATTTAGCATGTATACTTAACTTTTTTATTCAGCAATTATTCCCATTTTATTTGGAATCATTACTCATATCCGTTTAACACTCACTCTAGCCCAAGCTGTGCTGTCTTAAAACTTTATACCTAATTATATCAATGTAATTGCCTTCACAGACCTGTGCTGGAATCCAATTAACCAAAACCGGTTAATTATCCAACTAACTTTGTACGGACTGTTTTCACTGTAACAATAAACATTTTTTATGTACATATGCTGCCATTAAACTCCAGCAAACATCAAAGATGAGTGATTGTGGACAACCCTTGAGCTCAAAATGCAATGAAATCTTGTGCAATGTTTGACAAAAAGAAAATTTGTAGGGCAGAATATCGACAGTACAGTAAAACAAAACAATAAAACGTCTCCAAGGAAATATAAGATGCATCATCTCTAGTTATGTTCTGCTTTATAGAACAGTAGAACAGGCTAGAAATCAAACATACTGAAATATAAATGTGACTTTTATCTTTAAAAAGAACTAAATTTATTTCCTAGTCAGTGGCGTGCAGAGGTTTGGTGATGCCTGGGGCCAACTCCTTGATTATATGCCCCCAACACTCAAGTACAGGACCTAATTTTAATTTCACTCTTTGACTGGATGCCCCCATGAAGTGGATGTCTGCGGCCATTGCCCACTCTGCTCCCCACCCAACCCTTTCTGCATGTCACTGTTCCTAGCATTAGCAACTTTTCTTCCATTCCAACCAATGGTCCACAACTGGTTCATCAAAAGCTGTGGTATGTGCTGTCCTGTCTGTGGGACAGTGCATATAAAAGACCCTTGCTGCTTATCAGAAA
The DNA here is from genome assembly GCA_032355785.1 of Symmetromphalus regularis. Taxonomy (NCBI): domain Eukaryota; kingdom Metazoa; phylum Mollusca; class Gastropoda; order Neomphalida; family Neomphalidae; genus Symmetromphalus; species Symmetromphalus regularis. The sequence continues at coordinate 1,981 of JAULBS010145587.1, read as the reverse complement.
GAGTAGCCTATATGGTGGCAGCAGAATTCTTCTAAAAATATGTTAGAATGACCATATGACTGACATCCAATAGCCAATGATAAGATAAAAATCAATGTGCTCTAGAGGTGTCATTAAATAAAACAAACTTTACTCTTTTTTAGTAACTTTTCCTATTTTTAATGCTGTTTTAAGCAAATGCATGAAGTTTAGCTTTCTTTATGTATATTCTGTGTATACTTTGAGATGCATAATGTATATTTTATGCACATTCAGTGTTTAATTAGGTATCTCCAGCTCCAGCCATACCTCTAGTGATATGTTAGATCTGCACTTGCTCACACATTTCTGGTGATAAAATCCTCACTAAAAATATATTATCATAATGTCCGTATCTTTTCATATCAAAACGGCCAATCACTGGACCTAATAAAGATAGACTTTATAACAGGTTACCTTTAAATGCAGGTTTAAATATTTAAAAAAAACGCATTAAAAATTAATTCAATACAGTTCTTTACTGAAGTTCAACTGTATTGCTTGAAACTGATACATTTAAATGATGTCTAATGTCCTGTGTTGTTTTTGCTGTTATTTAATATCATTATAACAATTAATGTTTAGCAATAAATAGATTTAAGGCCGTCCGACTTGTAATTTAATATGATTATAAACTAATTTGATGCTGTAAGATCAATCAAGTCAGATTTCTGATCTACAGTACAGACTGGTTAAAGTGCATTTCATTGGAACGTGGGTCAGAAATGAATCAGATATGTGTCCAGTCTGCCAAAAAAAATCGGTGAAATGGTTAAAACATTAGGATGTTCGTTGGCATCCAAATCGCACCTGGAAGCCTGAGCTGTGCTCCGTTTTTTCGAACTGCTCCAGGTAGCGATTTGTCTGGTGATTCCATACATGCATGTTATTCATCTTACCAGAAAATGCATTCGATTTCCACCAAGGATAGCAAAAAATTGATAAAGACCCACACATCACTGAATGCAGGATGCAGAAACTGTCTATGTACTTCTGTTTTTGGTCATGAAATGTTTTTCATACCATAGCCGATACATATCACATTCATGTCAGATCCGTGTGCCAATGAATTGCACTTTAGAAATAGAACATTAGATTTTTTTAAGAAGATATTCTCAATTATGATTTAATATCTACTCTATATATATTTAACCCTTTGCTTACTGTTAAAAGGAAATGATGTTGATGTTACATTATATAGCAAACATTTGACAAACAGCAGGAATTCCGTAGATCTGTCATAATCACTCACACTCTTCATCTGCAAATTGTTTTAGCATCATAAAGGCAAATAACCAAGTGCACACAAGACTGTGAAACAGCATGTAGTTTGCCAATTTGCATTAATCCATAATTTAATCTGAGTATCAGATACTGATTCTGAATTTGATAATGTTATAAATAATTTGGGAACAAAAGATCAATGTGGCAAACAAAGATATTTAAATTAAACAATATCAATTTGGATAGTGTTATCAATTTTTTGATGAGTCCAATGCTTATTAAAATAATTTAGAAATCTTAATATTTATATGATATGAAACTCTAAAGCAGGATTGATGTGGGACTATATAGATCTGCAAATTCAATCTGTGTATCAAATACTGATTCTGAATTTGATAATGTTATAAATAATTTGGGAACAAAAGATCAACGTGGCTTCCATAAATATTTGGATTAAACAATATCAATTTGGAAAGTTTTCAATTTCTTGGCGAGTCCATTGCTCACTGAAATCATGCTCACTGAAATCATATTTAGAGATCTTAATGTATATATGATATGAATCTGTTAGTTTCCGTAACTATTTTTATTTGTGGAGCTGTTCAGATGTATTTATTGCACTTTAGGAGCTGGATGTCGCTCATAGGGTAGAGTGTCCACATTCAGTGGACCCATATGCAGTTTGGGCTATTTTCCGTTCCAATCAGTGGTCCACGACTGGTTTATCAAAGGCCGTGGT
>JAULBS010145576.1:0-10693 GCA_032355785.1 Symmetromphalus regularis | reverse complement strand
TTTTGATATAATTCATGCCAATACAAATTACTATTGACACATTTTGTAAATATCATATGACTGTTTAGTTATTTTGATATAATTCATGCCAATACAAATTACTATTGACACATTTTGTAAATATCATATGACTGTTTAGTTATTTTGAGTAATATATACAAAAAAAATTAATAATAATATCTTATATTTAGTAGCAGTGCCATTCTAATGTCATGACTCATATAACGGATTACATATTTTTTTTATAGTGTAATTTGAATTCATACTTGAAAATGTATAATTAGGAGGTCATCTAAACCCCATTTGTAGAGAAGAAGAATTTAAATATATTAATTTTATTGTATAGGTCTTGTTCTCTATTAGAAACAGGTTAATTTCGAGTCAACTTACACTGAAATTACACTGAAATACATAGACCACGTGTTTCATACACTGAGATTAATTAGCCGTGTTGCTATTGGAAACAGTTTCTTCTATTGCGATCAATCACTATAATGGTTGAAGGATATACAAATCAACCTACTCGGGGATTCTCTGGCAGATTTGCCCGTGCTGCACTGGCGTGTATGACATGTTATTTTATCTTAAATGTGCATATACATTTTTTGTTTTAATAAATAAATTTTAAAAAATTGGACATCACTAGAGTATGTTGAGTTAATAACAATCAGCAACTAACATTTGTTAAGTGGGAAACGTAGTCAGTGTGAGTCAGCATCTTACGGGCATGCGCTGATGCAGGATTTCTGAAAGGGTTGGGGGGCGGTCCAAATGTGGATTTCTAAAAGGGGAGTCCAAAACTGATGAGTGAATAGAAAAGGGGAAAACATTGTTAATTTTCACGTCCTTCAACTCGGAAAAAAAGGTGGGTTTTTTTTTAATTCGATAAAGGGGAGGTCGTGTCTCCTTAGACTCCCTCTGGATCCTATACTAACTGGTTTTGAATCACTGTCTTCAGCTTGAGAGTAAAGTCCCATCGCTGGACCAGTGACACTCACCTAGGTGCATATACAAAAGTTTCGTTCATTTTCCACTGAAATGAGAACATTCTGACTTCCATACTTGATGAAAATTGGTTTTAGTTAAGCTATCAAAAGTGAAGTCATTCGAAAGCATTACATTTCAGAAAACCAAATCCACATTTTCTGCTTCTTATGGGAAAAGATGCAATGTTGAGACTGCATTAATTTACGTAACAGTGCTGTTCTTAGCGAGTTATGTACTTCAGACGAAATGAGGGCGCATGTAACTTGTTTTCCCTCAATATGACAATAAACTCAAAACTTTGATTATTGTTACTTAAAAGTTATTTTATGGTGAACCAAAAAAGGAAAATGACTAGATGATATTCATAATCTGTAATTTGTAACAAAAGCTGTATTAGAAGAAACTGCATTACAATATTTATTAACCAGGGACAATGCCTTTTACACAGTGTAATTACTGCTCGTAATAACGCCATGTGTGTCATATAGTTGCATTATATGATTCTTTGTCAATTCACTTAGCTGATAATGTTATTATCCGCCTACTATAATCAATTACTAATTATCTTAGGATCAGAGCTACTTAATTAGTGGGGAGGGTTTTGTTGTTGTTCTGAGGTGTTGGGGTTGTTGTTGTTGTTATTAATGTTCTTGGTTGTGGTGGGGGTTTTTGTTTTGGTTTTTTGTTGTTTTTGTCACAAGGAGGGTTTGTCACAAATCAATGGAAGCTTTGTGTTCTGCGATGGAACGTGTTATCGATGCAGAGTATTTAGTTGAATTCCCAGATGACATTGTAAGGCAGTGTGCAATGATTAAGTATTAGTATTATAGCTGTGCTTTCCCTCCAGGGATGTTTTCTGTATACTGTATAGTTACTGTCCGGTCATCTCTGGCAATATCATAGCTTTATGTTTTGTTTTTATGATGTTCCAGGCCCGTAGGAACCGGGAGAAGAGGGACTCGCCGCCCACTTGTGAGCATTTTTTTAAAATATATAATTGTAACTAAAATCTCATATATAGATTTTGTACCAGATCCGTCAGTGCCAAAAAGTCGATCCTACGGGCCTGTTTTCGTCTTATTATAATTATCAACATAAACAACATGTGTAGAATTGACTATCACAACCCTATACATGTACCACAATATTTTGTTAATACATATCAGGCGCGGATGCAGGATTTCTGAAAGTGGGGGGTCTAAATGTGAATTTCTGAAAGGGGGTGTCCAAAAGTGATGAGTGAATAGAAATTGGTGAAAAAATTGTAAATGTTCACGTCTTTCCACTCGTAAAATGGTAAAAAAAAAAAAATAGGGGTAAGGGGGATCCTGGCCCCTTGGACTCCCCCCTCCCCCACCCCTGGATCCGCTAGTGCATATTATATAGCAGCAACTAATATATATTTCATAAAAAATTTAGTTGCCTTAAATTCCATTTTTGGAGTATTTATTTTTTATAAACTAATGTTCCTACATTAAGATATTAAAATATATTGAATTAACTCTGAGATAAATTTGATACTTGACAAGGTGTTTTGTGCAATTTTTTTTAAATTTAAAAACATACTATTTTCTGTTACTTTTTTAAAGTGATTGAATTCATTTACATGCATTTTATTAATGAAAAAATTCAGTGTATTTTGCTATTTTTGGAGGTGTTTTTCTTTTATAGATAAAAATGTGTTTTGTGGGTTGAAGACATGAATATCTCCATTAGATCCACTTTGACATAAAGAGTTCAATATGTGCTTTAGGTGGCAATCGATTTCTGTCTTTGATGTTAAGTAGACAGTTTAAAGTATCTTGTATGTGTTACTTTGTTGTTGCTGTGTTGTTTTGTTTTGTTTTGTTTGTTTGGTGGGGGGGGGTCTGGGGGGGGTGGTTGGTGTTGTTTTTGTTTTTTTACCAAACTCAGGATTAAAATGTTAATTTTATATCTAGTATGAACATTTAAATCTTTGGATGATATTCTGAAAGTTACCCATTTTGAAGAGAAACAACCAATAATATAGGCACTATCAGAAACGCACATATACGCAATTCAGAAAAAAAGGAATGCGTCATGTATAATTCGTAATTTGTGCACATTACCATCGATGAATTCGCCAGGGATGGATAAATGTATGTTTTGCCCATATTGTTAACAGACAGCCAGCCAGCCAGCCAGGCAGAAAGAGAGATATACAGACACTATTTTTACTCTCTTTTGTATTATTGTGTCGTTAATATAGACAGACACTATTACAGAGAATCGGAGGCGAGGATACTAAATAACAGTAAGTAGTTATGCTGTGTTTGACACGTCATTGTCATTCTGTCTACTGATTGCGTTTTCGTGTATGTGTCGAGCTCAGCCGACTCCAGACCGCCGGCTCATATCCGTTTGAGAGATTGCTTCCTTGGTAAGCATTCATTAAAATCAGAAAGTGCAGTACTATCTTCTGCCATGCTTCAATACACTCACACCACGGACTAACTTCAATCTGCAGAACCTGGCCATCACTCTTCATCTCTGACACACGCCAATCTACCTGTAAGTTAGTCTTATTATATTACTCGTATTATTCATCTTAAAGTCGCTGGATCTATCTGACAGACAGTAACTGTTCGATAAGAATTATGACGTTTTAATAATATAGTGTTCAGTTTTCAATTTTCGATGTTTTTCTGTAAGGATTTGACCAAGCATCGCGGACAGCTGTTACCACCACTTTTAAATGTAGCTATGTACAGTATCTTCACTTGTAGCAGACGACAACTCACAGATGTCACGTAAGTGAATGAGATCGATGAATAGAAATGTTTTTAAAAACCTTCACTAAGACTGAGTGCATTACATGTCAAAGAACTTTAATATGTCTTTGTCAGAAGGTCATAGAACTTAATCTTAAGTCTTGATTAGAATTTCTATTTTAGTGCATCGACTGTGTTTTTGATGATTCTGGTGTCTATAATTTATACTAATTTCTTAAAATGAGTTGTGCAGGAAACAGCAAAGGTACATGCTCCAAAACTACGGACTGTGACTTTAAATAACAGGATTTTTAATTGAAATACTATCTGAAAAAATATACGAGTCTGCTCGTGTAAAGCAGGTCTCGTTAGATAATGCAGGCGTGGATGCAGGATTTCAGAAAGGGGGGTCCAAATGTGATGGGAGAATAGGACTGTGGGGAAATGGTTAATTTTCACGTCACTGGCAAAAATTTTTTTTTTTAAATAAAAGAATACGAGTAAAGGGGGGAGGGTCCGGACCGTCTGGACCCCCTCTGGATTCGCTACTGTATTGATGATTACGAGTGTATTTGTTGAGCATCGTAATACGTATGACGATTTTCGTGTGTTTGGAGCTGTATTCGTGAAACGTTTAGGAAGGTAAGTAATTGTATGACGTTAAATAAATATCTGGCTGTTTGTAAATATAAAATCTACATTAGTTGTAATGTGATTGCGAATAGCTATGTAAATAGGATTTATGTTGCGGTTAGGTATTAGCAGCTCGTGGCCGACAGGTTGGAATTTCGTGAAGAAAAATCGATTAGAACAATAAATACACTGGCAACTCCATAGCGTGGCGTGCATCTAAGTCTAAAACTAATTTCAACCAAGAGCTTGCCTCCTTTACCGTCGTAGTGGTGGCTTGTTTTTTAATTTTCCATTCATCGATCTCATTCACTTACGTGACATCTGTGTGTTGTCGTCTGCTACAAGTGGAGATACTGTATGCAGGCGCGGATGCAGGATTTCTGAAAAGGGGAGTCCAAATGTGATGAGTGAATAGGACTGGGAAAAATGGTTAATTTTCACGTCTTTCAACTCGGAAAATATATGTAAAAAATAAATTCTAGAAAGGGAGGGGGACCGGTCCCCTGGATCCCCTGCTGGTATATAGCTAAATTTCAAAGTGCTGATAACAGGTGTCTGCGATGGTTAGGCAAATCCTTTCAGAAAAATAGTTAAAATTGAAAATACATCAATATATTAAAACGTCATAAGTCTGATCGATATCAAAATCGTATTTTTACACAAAGCGTAGTAATATGCACAAACAGAAACCAAAGAATATATAGGCAAAATACTTGAATATTTATTCTCATGAATCACCGCAAAACGGTTATGATACCAGGTGTTCGCGAAAGTTGAACGTGTCATCGGTAGCATTTGTTATAGTTGTAACTCTTTTGTGTTGAAGTAACATCAGTAATGTTAAAATAGTAACCAACGTCAGTACCCAGATGGTTGTGAGTGCTGGCAATGATTTCGCTAGATCTAGAATAATACCTTTTATTGAGGATAGTAACAACCCTTATGTATGGACAGTTCTTTAAAATAATATTTGCTTTTGAAGATATGCAAACACATTGGCTATATTAATCTTATATTTAGCTTCATTATCTATAATAGATGTTTCTCTAGAGACACACTGACAGCTATCTGTAGATGTTTCTCTAGAGACGAACTGACGGCTATCTGTAGATGTTTCTCTTGCTACGAGATGACATCTATCTGTAGATGTTTCTCTTGCTACGATATGACAGCTATCTGTAGATGTTTCTCTATACGAGATGACAGCTATCTGTATATGTTTCTCTTGCTACGAGATGACAGCTATCTGTAGATGTTTCTCTTGCAACGAGATGACAGCTATCTGTAGATGTTTCTCTTGCTACGGGATCACAGCTATCTGTAGATGTTTCTCTTGCTACGAGATCACAGCTGTCTGTAGATGTTTTTCTATACGAGATGACAGCTATCTGTATATGTTTCTCTTGCTACGAGATGACAGTTTTCTGTAGATGTTTCTCTTGCAACGAGATGACAGCAATCTGTAGATGTTTCTCTTGCTACGAGATGACAGCTATGTGTAGATGTTTCTCTAGAGATGAACTGACAGCAATCTGTAGATGTTTCTCTTGCTACGAGATGACAGCTATCTGTAGATGTTTCTCTTGCTACGAGATGACAGCTATCTGTAGATGTTTCTCTTGCTACGAGATGACAGCAATCTGTAGATGTTTCTCTAGAGACGAACTGACAGCAATCTGTAGATGTTTCTCTTGCTACAAGATGACAGCTATCTGTAGATGTTTCTCTTGCTACAAGATGACAGCTATCTGTAGATGTGTCTCTAGAGACGAACTGACAGCAATCTGTTGATGTTTCTCTTGCTACGAGATGACAGCTATCTGTAGTTGTTTCTCTTGCTACGAGATGACAGCAATCTGTAGATGTTTCTCTATACGAGATAACAGCTATCTGTAGATGTTTCTCTATACAAGATGACAGCTATCTGTAGATGTTTCTCTATACGAGATGACAGCTATCTGTAGATGTTTCTCTATACGAGATGGCAGCTATCTGTAGATGTTTCTCTATACGAGATGACAGCTATCTGTAGATGTTTCTCTATACGAGATGACAGCTAGCGACTAGTCGATATGGCAATGTTTACGCTAATGCTGCACGTGTGAAGTTTGACAAATATTCATCTGTCTGTTATTAATGCACATGGTTCAAGCTCCCAGCCTCTGGGTTTGCCTCAGCGTTTTTCCTTCTCTGGCTACATCCCAGCATATGAAATAATACATGGTGAAATGGGATGATAGCTGTATCCTAACTAGATCTTGACTGATTCGTGCCTTTAGTTTTATATTGTAATCGCCAGTTTTGTAAAACAACAAAGTGGTACTAATTTTATTTAGAGTGGGACAAGTTTCCCGAATCTGTTTCCAGAAGCATATGTATAAGCTATCTTTCAAAAAGTTGTATTATGCCATGTTAAACAAATAACAGATGAGAATAGTTAGTACACCCTTAAACTGGGAATCATTCGACCAGTTTTGTTATAGCATTACAATCATCCATAGTTTAAAACCTAATAGCAACATTGAATAATTTTATTTAAACTTGAAAACAATCTTCTTCTTCTACTTCTTTCCTCAACTTTCTCTTCTTCTTCCTTTTCTTCTTCTTTTTCTTATTTATTATTACCGTGTTGTTTCTTTTCTACTTTTTTCTTTTCTTCTTCTTCTACTTCTTCCTATTATTATTATTATACCGCTTGTTTTCTACATTTTTCCTACTTTTTCTTTTTCTATTTCTATTTGTTCTTCTTCTATTTCTACTTTTTCTTCTTCTATTTCTACTTTTTCTTGTTTTTCGTTTTCCAGCCTAAGGTTGTTGATGGTTTATATTTGGAGTGAGGTTGTGTTGATCAAGTACTAGTATTCGATGGTTTCCTAACTCTTGTCAGCCACTGTGGGGATGTTCTGTCATGTATAAAGGTGGAAGTCGGATCGATCCCTTTCAGATGAAACTTTGGGCTATTTCTCATTCCGGCCAGTCATTTATGACTGATGTAATAAATTTGCAGTCATGGATGAGAAACATGTTTAAAGAAAACCCTTGTCTGCTAATTCGAAAGAGTGGCCTGTGTGTGGAAGCGGGTTTCTTCCGTGAACCATGTGTTAGAAATACTTGGAGATTCACACCTAACAGCCGCTGATTAACCAATGTGCTGGTGTTCGTTTAACAATGTCTTTCTTTCTTTGCCCAGAATATTAGTTTAAATCCTGTTCCTGAAACACATCAAATTAAATAAGTCATGTTGTATATACATTTCTAACTCCAATACATCATGTAACAATGTGCATTTTAAATGTGCACACATAAACTTAAAGGAAAGGAAATGTACGACGTTCTTATGAACGGACTGGTATTGATATAATCATTTCCAACTGTTTATGTGTCTTTATATAGGCTGTGCATAAAATCATACATTTAATTGTATATTACCTCCCTTAGGAGCAAAGACAGTGTGTATAAAAGAAAATGCTCAAACAAAACGTCCTATGTTGGTTATAAACTCTTAAATTTAATACAGAATATTGGAATTCGAATCGAACAGATCCCAAATTTGATATTCCTTTCTGCTTTCATCAAGCTAAGATTGCCTTGAGGACATTGTAACTAACCTCCATTCACGAAACCGTGCTCGGGGGTCGTTAAACGTGTTTCATTCATGGAACAGTGCTGGAGCGGTCGTTAAACATATTCATTCACGGAACAGGACCCATTTATATAAACAAAATGTGATATTGTTTTGCTTTATGTCTGGGAAAGTAATTATAAAAATTAATTCGATTTCTGTTACGCATTGTAATGAAAAACAGAACTTTGTATTTGTTCCTTGATAACATGGATCGCAAATATAATTTCTGAAACCTATCATTACCATTTGCCTGTCGTAAAACAGTCTCTCCATGTTTGCCTAGTTTGTAAGCGAAAGTTAAAAATAACAAACATGACAGAAGAGCCGGAAAGTGTGTTTACCACCTACTCCGAAAGATGATGGCATTCATTATTTAAAGAAAACTAATTAATTATTAGAAATAACATACAGAGATATATATCAATGCTTCTTTTCACGTTTTTGATATACCCTGGCGTGCCGGGATCTTACGAATGATTGCACTTTGAAAGATAACGTTTCCAATATCGATGACTAAAGTATCATTCTGTCATACTTCATAAACAATGATTTTGAATGATCCTTAGACATGTATTATTTTTTCATATGCCTGTCTGGGAAGCTAATCTATTTGCAACATAACTATGTTATGTAGATATTGTTCTCTCCTGCCACCTGGCAATTAGTTAGCTCCACTCTTTAGGGCATTAAGTCCAATGTTTAGTTAAAGTCGCCAGTTGAGGTTATTGCCAAGGTAAGTCAGAGTGACACTGGTCATCCAGGGTCTGTGAAAGGATAAGATCAGGATGGGTGAAAGGGCGAATGTGAGAGAGAGACACAGAGAGAGAGAGAGAGAGAGAGAGAGAGAGAGAGAGAGAGAGAGAGAGAGAGAGAGAGAGAGAGAGATGGAGGCAGGGAGGGAGGTAGAGAGACAGAGATAAAGAGAAAGCGAGGAGGGTATACAAATGTGATATTGTAAGATAAGTTAATATTAATTCACTATTATTACTACACAATAATAATTATATGTACTTTCCAACATTGATTAATTTCCCTTTCACCTGTTTAATCAAATAAATAATAAAAACTTGACTCGAATAGAACATTCGCCTTCTCTACGGAACTTGAGGTCACTGTGGAAGGAAATGATAATTTGTTGAGTTTCCTGATTACACTTGTCCACTGAGATGTTACATTGAAATGAATAATCAATGAAAGGTCAGCCCGGCGACTACAGCGTGTTTGTGAATGCCATTGTATATACACAGATCTTTAATCCTAATCACACTCTTTACCACACATTCACACACGTGTGTAACATGTCAGTAGAACTAGCCGTTTCTTCTGATTATTTTCTTAATGTCATTTTGCTGAAGAAGTATATAGTGGACCATCGAAATGTTGAAGAACATTTTATTATTATTTTACAAATTATTTAGATAAAGTTTTAGTCAATACTACTTTTTAAAAAGCTATAGGTTTAAATTGCCGTGATTCATGTCTAGTGCAAGAAATCCACGGTTCTGATCATTCAGCTAAAAAGCACATACAAATTTTTTATTATTTTAATCAAGGAAATCCATAGTAGCTGTTCAACAGAAAGCACAACTTACAATACAGTCTTTGATAAATCAGTGAAAGGTCACACTCTGGAACGGTGTAATATTAATAGATTTATTGAGTGGGATCGGTACTAGGGCATCATGAACAATGGTATTTTAATATCATAGTTGCATTGCTAACCTATTTATATCTAAAAAAAAACGTAAAGTTTGTTTTATTTAACGACGCCTCTAGAGCACATTGATTTCTATCTTATCGGCTATTGAACGTCAATCATATGGTCATTCTGACATATGTATTTAGAGGAAACCCGCTGCCGCCACACAGGTTACTATTTTCCGATAAGCAGTAAGGGGTCTTTTATATGCACCGTCCTACAGACAGGACAACACATACCACGGCCTTCGATGAACCAGTTGTAGATCACTGGTTGGAACGGAAAATAGCCCAAATATTTATATCTAAAATTCCAAAACGTCTAATGCCGGTCACGAATGAAGCACCACCAAACACAAAATAATCGAATGACCTAAATAACCGGAAATAATTATGAGATTGAAGTCGCCAAAACGTGTCATTAAATGACACCGCTGGATAATATAGAATTCTAAGAAACTAATACGTTTAGCCATGTACATGGGATTTGCGTGTACTGCTAAAAATAATATGTGACGTCAGATCCGTATTTTATCGAAGCACTAATGTCACGTGGTTAGTGACGTCAAGACGTCGAAGAAAATCACATAGTTTTTCAACAAAATGAAAAAAGAAAAACCACCTCATGTTCATTCCTTCCCACTTTTGAAAAAATGCAAGTTGGAACGTTACGTTCACGTACTTTGCTGAAATGGATAAATGACGATTTGGTACAAACAAATGCGTTCATGTGGTTGAAACATAAAGAAAATTCGAAATAGGTCTGCAATTTGTACACAATATCATGTAGTTATTATTATTACATGATTAATAATAAAAGATAATAATAAGACTATAAAACTTATATTTATTTGTTTAATATTTTACAAATTTCAACTTAATTTGGTGACAGTTTGGTCGGCCAGTGACGTAGCTTCCATTGAGGCAATGAGGCAACAGCCTCACTAGATTTTTTTGCAGAAAAGAAATTAATGTGATTAATATTATAAAAGTTGATTAAAATACGAGAAATAAAAAC
>JAULBS010145565.1:0-12449 GCA_032355785.1 Symmetromphalus regularis | reverse complement strand
TCCGATAAGCAGCAAGGGGTCTTTTATATGCACCGTCCCACAGACAGGACAGCACATACCACGGCCTTTGATGAACCTGTTGTGGACCACTGGTTGGAAAGGAAAATAAACCAAACTGCAGATGTGTCCTCTGAGAAGGATCGATCCGACGACCGACCGGTTCACAGGCGGACACTTAACCATTTGAGCTACATCCCGCTCACCGGTTGCTGCAACAGAACCAATAGGTCATTATTGACAAATCATTGATCGTGAATAATCCAGCTGAATGCATTAAATCTTTGCTTTACATTTGCTTTTTAACTGTAGGCAATATACAGATCAGTCCTGCATCTATTTTTCTGACAATCAAAATGTTGCTTTGTTATTCATTGAATGTGTAGCAGCATGGTGTGTGCTGTGTTGCTTATGTTCAGGGCCGGCCTTAAACCAGTTGCTGGAAAGATTGGATCATCAGTAAAGATGAAAATGAAATGTTTTTATTATGATCAGGTTTTAATGTTTTAGTATTTCAAATTGAATCTATCATATTAATATTATAACTCCATACGAAGTTTAATGTGTATGTTGTATGCATTAGATTAATAAATGTTAAATATATTGTTATATTATAATTATACCATTTTGAATTGATCTGGAAATAAATGGTATATAGTTAAAATTGGACTGGTATTGTTTTCCCCCTGGAGAGGGATGTAGTTCAAATGGTAGAGCGTCTGCCTGTTAAGCTGTCGGTCGTCAGGATCGATGCTTCTCAGTGGACACATTTGCTGTTTGGGCTATCTTCCGTTCCAACCAGTGGTTCACAACTGGTTCTTCAAAGGCTGTGGTATGTGCTGTCCTGTCTATGGGACGGTGCATATAAAAGACCCCTTGCTGCTTATCGAAAAGAGTAGCCAATAAGGCAGCAGCGGGTTTCCTCTAAAACATATGTCACAATGACCATATGATTGACGTCCAATAGCTGATAAGATAATAATCAATGTGCTGTAGAGACGTCGTTAAATAAAACAAACTTTACTTTGTTTTCCCCCCCTGTTCACATAATGGAGAGGACATAACTCACGTTGTGCGAGTTGTCAAGATTTTCTACAATGGACCCATTGGGCTATTTCTTGATCCAGGAAAGTAAACACAGGGATTGAACTTCGGTGTTTTGGGGTAACAGTGATTATTGCCTTGGATTCCTAGGAATCGAGGGCACCAATGCAATTTTGAGGACAAGGCATAACAGCAAGTGTGTTTCTTATGGGGTATTAAGGCAAAAACCTGAAATGTCTTTGTTATCAACTGACAGCCGAATTCAAGAAAGGACACTTGTCGCATTGAAAAAAGGGCATGACAATATTTATTTGAAATGATATTGAGAGGGAAAAGGGCAGCATAGCAAATGCCTTGATGAAATTCGACCCGTCTCTATATATTAAAAGATTGTGGCATGTGCTATCCTGAATATTCTGTTAATTGTATTTATTTTGTTTGTTTAATATCAGAGCACGCTGATTATTAATCATCAGCTACTGGATGTCAATAACGTTGTCATTTTGACATATAGTCTTAAAATGTCAGTCAGCCTCAGATGGATTTAGAACCACTGTCTTCAGCTTGAGAGTCTGTTGTACCACTATGAGTCGCATTTTAATTGTGCATCGACTTTTGGATGTGAAACATTTGGTAATTTTGACACTCATGTGTGAGCCTGCCTCCGACGGGTTTTGAACCACCGTCTTCAACTTTGAGAGTCCAATGTCCTAACACTGGACCACTGATGCACACACACTGCATGTTAACTCTATGAGCCGGTTTACCGGCTTGACACGTATACCTGAGAAGCCGCTATTCCGGCTTCCATGTGGTCTTGTTTATAAACAATCTTTGGGAAATGTATCAAGATGGTTCCGGTTCTTTTTAACCAATCAGAAATCATCTAATAGCCTGGCTAGTAGTGGAAGTTACAAATGTCAATTTAGAAATGATTTCTCCTCAAAAATGAAGCGTGGGCGCATTAGCGCTGAAGAAGCGCTGTCGTTGATTTCGTTGGACAAGTGTGAGTTGAATGATAATACATTTGGAAATAAATATGGTTTTGAAATTGAAACAGATGATGAAATAGGTGATGAAATAGGTGATCAGCCTGTTGTAGGTGATAGCAGTTATTCTGATATCAGAAATGAATTATTTGGGAATGCTGAACGTGAGGTAGTTCGTGGGTATGGGAGTCCAGGATGGGGGTAACATTTAAAAAAAATTTGCTTAGGATTCAAAGGGTTAAGATCGCAGAAAGTTTAAATCGTGTTTGTACATGGTAAAAAACAAACAGCACGTGTGTGACCTGCCACCACAAAATGAGTCTTAACTTGAATTTTGTCTGTTTTTAGCTATTGATATTGTTGAAATGTTCAAGTTCTGTTCTTCATTTTGATACTTGAATCAGGTTTCTACTGCAGTAAGTCTTGAAGATGTGGATGTTTGAAGTTCAAAGGTATGCAGACAACCATTTCGAGAAAATCAAGTTTTAAAGAAGTCATCTATATTAACAGTTTTTCCAACATTTTTAAACATATTTAAGGATATTTTTGAGCAAACTAAGTTAACTGTAACATAATACAATGTTTAATGACTTTACATTTTCAAAACTAATGAAAATGATCCAGACAATGCGTCGTGGCTTGTTTTTGCCGGTAGGCTATATCGGTCTTCGAGTTGAGACTCATTTCGTGGTGGCAGGTCACATATTAATGTTTGTTTAGAAGATGGACATGTTAACACTTTAACACAAACCCCTGATACTGTTTCTATACAGTAAACATGGTATAAAATGGTGAATAACTGTTACACTAAAAAAAACTTTATTTCAATAAAGACGTTTTGCGTAAACCAGCACATTTTGTAAGTCTGAATGCGTCCGTATTAAAGTCTGATGCATCTTTCTCAAACCCGAAAATAACATCAGTGGCAGATCAAAAAAATCCATTTAGGGGGGACCTAATAATACGAAGCCAAATTCTTTAATGTTAAAAAAAAAAAATATATATATATATAAAAATGTTATTTAAATTGCAAAATTTAAGTGGAGGAGGTGGTACACCTACAGTGTTTTCAAAACTAGGTGGCGGGCGGCGCATTTACCAGTCTTATTTGCAAACATGCGCAGTCTACTTTCCCCTTAAAAAAATAAAAAATATTTAAAATTATAGTACTCCTCCTCCTACTCTCTTCCTTCCAACTCCTACTCTCAAATAAAATGAAAAGCCTGACCTAGATCTGCCACTGAACATTATAAAGTACTAATTTCAAAATCAGTACACGGTATGAAACAACAAAATGTTCATAATTATTATGAATGACCGCATATGGCAACTGACACACTGAAATTTTGTTTAGTAAAAAAAACTTTCTGTGCGTCACTTAAGGTGTGGAGTTTTTCTCAAAATTAAGCCTCACTCGATGATACAGTATTTTCGTCACTGCTGTTGCAATAATTGTAGATCTGGATCTGGTCGGTTTAAAGATGGAACTGGAGAATTATTCTGAAATTAAACAATTATTATCAGTGCTTACAATCTAAACAAATTAATTTAATGTTTAAAAAAAACTAAATTGCATACTCTTCATTCATTTATTTAACGACTCCATAAACACAAAAGTAAACATCGGCTATTGGGGTGGGTGGGGGTGGAGGGCTTCACACTAGTTTTTTTACAAAACCTTTCACTAATTCATATAAATGATTACTGTAAACAATGAAAAATTGCATGTGTATTAAAGTTGCAAAATATATAAACACGCAATTTTTTTTTCTGTACTAAAGAACTTGTACCAGCCTTATTTGGATTGGTTAACATATGACCATCATACTTAGGATCAAATATGGTCACTACTGCAAATTATATAAAAAAAAAAAATTATTATTATTTATTTACTTTACTATATTTTTTTTTTTTGCAGATGATAATTATCAAAATTTAAACATTGCGAACTTACGCTAAGGTGTGTATTCGCGAAAACAGTTCGTCACATTATTAATATGGTTTACAGTAATTATAAACTTGGCTTTATAATTTAAAACAAAATGAATTGACACTTTTATTAAAAATGTTTCCGACAACAGGTCAAAACTTACAGTAGGTCATCAATGTTTATTTCAATTTATACTTAACAAAGTAAAGTTTGTTTTATTTAACGATGCTTCTAGAGCACATTGATTATTATCTTATCATCGGCTATTGGATGTCAATCACATGGTCATTCTAACATATTGGCTACACTTTTCATTAAGCAGCAAGGGGTCTTTTATATGCACTGTCCCACAGACAGGACAGTACATACCACGGCCTTTGATGAACCAATTGTGGATCACTGGTTGGAACGGAAGATAGCCCAAACAGCAAATAGGTCCACTGAGAAGGATCGATCCGACGACTGACAGCTTCACAGGCAGACGCTCTACCATTTGAGCTACATCCCACTCCCATATTGGAAGATATACCTCCCTTGATGCAGGACTGATACGTATATTGCCTACAGTTAAAACGGAAATGTAAAGCCAATACATAATGCAGACTGGGTTACTCACAATCACTAACCAATCAGTCATGTTGCAACAGTTCTTCAATTTCAACATGATTTTGGCTCTATTGGAACAGATTTATCTCCCTTGACAAAATCCAAGATGGGGTCGGCCAAAAAAATATAGACCTTTTTATTGGATACCAGCAGTTGAATGATATAGCATAAACTATTCACATTACACAACCTGACAATTTGTTTTCTGAGGAAAATGGATGGGGTAGATACAATTTGTTTTCTGACGAGATGGGGGTGGGGGGGGTTGAGGGGGGGAGTGTGTGATAAAATTTTCTTTGACATTCCAATAGGACAACACCAGGACATCACATATTAAATTTAAAAACAAAACTATAAAACAAATTCAACTATTAACTAAACAGAATTACGTGTCATGAACTTAAAATACTAGAAATAAAACAATTTAACAAAATGCATTTGCTCAACAAGTCCTTGTAACTTTTATCTAAATTGAGCTAAATTTTATCTAACACCTACAATATATAACGGAGCACAGTGGAGAATACAAACTAGCACAATGTTAAACACAAAACAATTTAAAATAATGTTCCCGCTAAAATTAGCTTCAGTAGTTTTCTGTAAATCTTTTACGTTATTTTGTTGCACAATGAATAACGTTCAAAATTACAAAAATGTAAATCGTGAAAAAAAAAGAGAAGTAAAGTTTGTTTTATTTAACGACGCCTCTAGCGTACACTGATTTTTATCTTTTTATCAGCTATTGGAAGTCAATCATATGGTCATTCTGACATTTAGAGGAAAACCACTGCCACCACTTAGGCTACTCTTTCCGATAAGCAGCAAGGGGTCTTTTATATGCTTCATCCCATAGACAGGACTGCACATACCACAACCGGTTCACAGATGGACATGCTACCGCTTGAGCTACGTCCCTTTCCATCAGGAAAATAAGGCAAGCAAGAAAAGAATGCAAAAAATGTTGACACCTACAAAGACAGTAACTCACTGGCATTTTAAATTTACCCATGTTTTAAAAATACAAAACATTAATAAAAGTATTCTAT
Source organism: Symmetromphalus regularis (assembly GCA_032355785.1). Lineage (NCBI taxonomy): Eukaryota > Metazoa > Mollusca > Gastropoda > Neomphalida > Neomphalidae > Symmetromphalus > Symmetromphalus regularis. The sequence continues at coordinate 6,837 of JAULBS010145565.1, read as the reverse complement.
ATAGTATAATCCTTTCATGTCAGAAAGGAGCGGGATGTAGCTCAAAGGGTACAGTGTCTGCCTGTGAATCGGTCGGTCGTAAGATCGATCCTTCTCAGTGGACCCATTTGCAGTTTGAGCTATTTTCCGTTCCAACCAGTGATCCACAACTGGTTCATCGAAGGCCGTGGTATGTGCTCTCCTGTCTGTGGGACGACACATATAAAAGACCCCTTGTAGTTTATAGAAAAAAAAAAGTAGCAAATGTGGCAGCAGCAGGTTTCCTCTAAATACATATGTCAGAATGACCATGTGATTGATGTCCAATAGCCGATGATAAGATAAAAATCAGTGTGCTCTAGAGGCGTCGTTAAATAAAACAAACTTTACTTTGTTTTCATGTCAGATTGCATGGTGCATTGGTTTCATATTTACAGTAACTAACTACAATGTAAAGTTTTGAGCACACTATAAATATTGATGCCTACAAAGACAGTAATTAATTAACATTTATAACTTCACCCATGTTTTAAAAATGCAACATCTTAATAAATGTATACAACATACTGTAATGCTTTCCTGTCTAGATTTGTTGATAAATCATGATTTACAGTAATTAAAAACAATGTATTGTTTTGCTTCACACTGGAAATCTTTTAAACATTTGAGAATCCTTTTGAATCTTGTTACTTGAGAGATGGGAAGTCGTCTGGAAGCAGCGCATGCACACAACAGTTGGGGCACGTACTTTGTTCACAGAATCTTTTAAACGTTTGAGAATCCTTTCGAATCTTGTTACTTGAGAGATGGGAAGTCGTCTGGAAGCAGCGCGTGCACACGACAGTTGGGGCATGTACTTTGTTCACGGAACCACGTACGAACACACTGAAAAAACAAAAAAGAAAATTGTACAGAAAATTAAACAGCTGTTAACCCTATGACTATGAGCCGGTTTACCGGCTTGATGTCATGACACATATACCCAAGAAGCCATTTTTCCGGCTTCCACGTGGTCTTTTTTATAAACAAACTTTGGGAAATGTATCACAATGGTTCTGGTTCTTTTTAACCAAACAGAAATCGTCTAATATCGTGGCTAGTAGCGGAAGTTTCAAATGTCAATTTAGAAATGATTTTTCGTCTTTTTTCTCTGGTTTTTCTCAAAAAGTGAACCATAGGCACATTAGCACCGAAGAAGCGCTGCCTTTCATTTCGTTGCACAATGAATGTGAGTTGAATAACAATACATATGGAAATATGACTTGAAATTGAAACAGATGATGAAATAGGTGATCAGCCTGTTGTAGGTGATAGCAGTTATTCCGATATTGGAAATGAATTATTTGGGAATGTTGAACGTGAGGTAGTTCGTGGGCGCCAAGGGTGTGGGTGACATTTTATTTTTTTGGCTTAGTGTTCAAAAAGTTACGGTAACAGACAGCTATTTAGCCATTGGCCACCTCAAAATAAAAATGTTCCTTAGGCTATTTTTTTAGCTGGGATCTTTTATAAGTGCTTTACACAGACAGGACAGCACATACCATGGTTGTTGTGGAAAATTGACCCGAACAACAAACAGCTAAATGGTTCCACTGAAGGAAATTGATCCGATAACCCACTGTACATCAGGCAGACACTCTACTTGTGAGCTAAACACTGCTGCCTTAAAGCACATACAATGAACACTAGATATTGTTCTTTTAAAAAAAAGGAAGAATTAAAACTGTCGGAGGTAATAAATAGAATAACAAACTCACTGTCATTTATTATCAAATTTATGTCCCTTTTGAGTTCTGCAGAATTTCAATTTTTAAAGGCCTGAGTTAATTCATATTACTTACGTCATAATGGAATCGATGTTTACATTCTAACGTCGCTACATTAGACGTAGACAATTCTTCGTGACAAATCACGCACGGGTCCTTCTCTTCATGGAATATCTCAGTTTGTGGCTGGACATTGCTGTAGCCCCAATTAGCCGATAATCCCGGCGGTTTCGGAATCGATTCAACATCTACTCCATTAGTCTAGAAAAATACAAGTATACTTTAAATCATAAATAAAGACATAATTACAATATCGTGGGTCGAACTTCGGTGATTGGAGGGCACGGTTTCAGAATCGATTCAACATCTACGCCATTAGTCTAAAAAAATACAAATAAACTTAAAATCATGAATAAAGACATAATTACAATCTCAGGGGTCAAAATCCGGTGTTTGGGGGGCACAGTTTCGGAATCGATTCAGCATCTATGGCATTAGTCTAGAAATGTACAAATAAACTTTAAATCATAAATAAAGACATTATTACAATATCAGGGGTCGAACTTAGGTGTTTGGGGGACACAGTGATGTTTGCCTAAAATTCCTATGAATCAAGAAGGCACCAAGCCAATTTTAAGGACAGGGGCAACATGGCAAATGTGAATTTCCTATGGGGCAAGCAGGAAAAAAGAGCACTGCAAAGCCTCAATGGGTAGGTGGAAGCCTCTTACACCGAGCAGTATTCCACAACTGATTTATCAAAAGGCCATGGCATGTGCTATCATGTCTGCTGCTTATCGATAAGTGAACCCAAAGCAGTGTGATGGCAGCGGGTTTCGTCTCTCCCACTAACACTAACCTCTGTCTTCGATAAACAGTACAGGGACCGACATTTTTCATGGAAATTAAGTTGGAATTATACTAAAGTTAGATTAACAAAAAATACTGTCTTTGATTTTGGTTAAAGTTCCATGAAAAAAAGAAAAAAAAAGTTAACTGTATTTATAAACATTTTTAGATAGATAAATATGCCAAAGTTTTTTTTTGTCAAACTTATGTCAAAATCAAAGAAACAAAGTTTTTGTCTTTTGACTTGTCTAATTCCAAATAAAGTTTGTTTTATTTAATGACGCCTCTAGAGCACATTGATTCCTATCTTATTATCGGTTATTCGACGTCATACATATTGTCATTCTGATATATGTAATTTAGAGGAAAGCCACATAGGCTACTCTTTTCCGATAAGCAGCAAGCAATCTTTTATATGTACAGTCCCACAGATAGGACAGCACATACCATGGCCTTTGATGAACCAGTTGTGGATCACTGGTTGGGGATGGAAAATAGTCCAATCTACAAATAGGTCCACTGAGAAGGATCGATCCGACAACCAACCGGTTCACAGGCTGACCATTGGCGAGAAGAATCAATAAATGAAAACTTCAGGACAAAGCATTGTTGGGATTTCTTTTTGTCTCTCGTGTGACATGTGCTTGTCGAAACCATTTTGGTTGCAAGAAAATTGTGCTTTGCGCCAGCGAGAAACTTTAAATCTGAATCGGAAACCATGGATCATGTACTGGAAAGGAATACAGAAACAAATGTTGAAAACGTATTTTCGTACTGATGATTAAAAATTGTAAATATTACGAAAAAATTGTAAGGGTTGGCAGCTATAAGCTACTGCTAGAAATTATGTCATTTGTTATGACAAGGTGGATGATTGAACAGATCCTTACATTGGTTGCCCGGATTCCGTCCTGCGACATGATGGTGTCAGTGACGTGTCTAACGATCTGCTCCAGTGACATTCCCGACAACGAACCACCACAAGACTGTCTCAAGCCCTGGATCAATGTCACAAACTGATTTCTGATGAAAAAACCACATACAATTAATATTCGTGTTTTTAACTATAATTAATATTCATGTTTTAACATATAATTAATATTTATGGTTTTAAATATACTTAATATTCATGGTTTTACGTACAATTAATATTCATAGTTCTACATATAATTAACATTCATTGTTTTACAATTAATATTCATGGTCTCACATACAATTAATATTCATGATATTACATACAATTAATGAATATTCATGGTTTTGCAGACCATAAATTAAAATTCATGGTTTTACAGATAATTCATATTCATGGTTTTACACACAATATTAATGGTTATACATAATTAATTTTCATGGCTTTACGTCTAAAAGCTGTTGAATAAATAATGTGTTCGGGTGACGTTAAACAAAAAAATCCTTTCCTTATACCTCAAAATGGTGATAGATTCTATTATTTTGCCCTTACCTGTTATAATTGGGAAAAAGACCTTGAAGAACACTGATCAACTTCTCAAAACTGTTTTTCGGTGCATGTGCAGTTGGGGCAATTGGTGCTGCGGTAGCTGATGTAGGAAGTACAGTGCGGCCCTGGACACAAGCCTGACTCTGTGACGTTGTCAACGGTGTACGAGCCTTTGCAAAAGATCGGCTGATCCCCAATGGTGGAATCAGGGGCTTGGGCTGCTGTGTAACATTGTTTGTCTGGGGCCGTACAGGTGTGGGCTGATTCTGGACTGGTGCTGGACGATTTTGAATTGGCGCAAGATGATTTTGAATTGGGACAGGAGCATTTTGAATTGGGACAGGAGCATTTTGAATTGGGACAGGAGCATTTTGAATTGGGACAGGAGCATTTTGAAATGGTACAGTAAGTTCGCCCGAGATTGGAGAAGGGAGGTTACTCTCTTGAGATCCTTGCGGTCCAAACATCTGAAAATATTTGTTTACAAAATGGAAGCAAACTGCAGGACAACATTTTGAACAGGGTTCCTGCGGAATTTCAAGAATCAAATTTCAAATCTTTTGGATGACTTTTCCAAGACTTTTAGAAAAATTAGAAGATCTTTTTGCACACAAATCTATAAAAATGTACAGATGTATCACAGTCATGAGCTAAAATAGAAATCTGGAAAAACTGAATGGTCCATTGTATCTGCATAAAAAGACAAGGTTTATATTCTTTAAAGAGGAAAAATCCTAAATTTTCAATAGTGAAAAACGTGGTTTTCATGGACTTATTGTATAACATGATGAGGGACAGACTAACTTTCACATGGCCATATGCCTTGCATAGATGACGATGACTGCGCTTGAGTGGAAGCTACCACACACTTCCTCTTCCTTAGCATTTGTTGTAAAGTTTAAAGTAAAGTTTTGTTTTATTTAACAATGCCTGTAGAGCACATTGATTTTTATGGTCATTCTGACATATGTCTTTAGAGGAAACCCGCTGCTGCCACATAGGCTACTCCTTCCGATAAGCAGCAATGGATCTTTTATATGAACAGTCCCACTGACAGGACAGCACATACCGGAGTCTTTGATAAACCAGTTGTGGACCACTGGTTGGAACGGCAAATAGCCCAATCTGCAAATGTGTCCACTGAGAAGGATCGATCCGACGACCGACCAGTTCACAGGCAGACTCGCTACCGTTTGAGCTAGATCCCACTTCCTTTCTAACAGTGGAGTTGAAAATAACTATCTGTCGTTTTGAAAACAGTTTGTAGCTTTATAGTGTACATATATACTGAACAAACAAAAAATGCAAATATAATTTGCAATGTTTGATTGAATACAAAAATTAACCATATTTTCTTATGGGAGACATGTGCAGAGAAGTGTAAAGCATTTTTTCATTGAGCAGTTATTATGAATGAATTTTTTTGTATAATTTGCTTAAAGTGGATCTGAACAATCAACTGAGTTTCTTTTGCTGTTCAGTATAAGTGTACTTTGTGACTTTATAATCGTTGAGCATGAACCCAGTATTCTCAGGAAGGATAGATGATTGATGGAGGATTTAAAAAAAAAAGGACCTTGAATATAAAAAAAATGTGAATAGTGCATATTTTGGCAATGATAAGTTCTGTAAATAAAGTGTTCTTTATTGAACTCCACATGGAAAACAAATCAAAAGGATCTGATTATAACACAAGCAGGAATATTATTTCTAGAATACAAGTTGTGGAAAACCTGACATCATTAGGCATTTACTCTATGAGAACATATTCCAATGACTATTTGGTATTCAGTGACATGTAGGCCCAGTTTCTCATTGATGGTTCAGCCAAAATCTATAGTTCAACCCATTCTTTTAACACGTGTGTATCCAGTTTAAACTAAGAATCGAGGATGAACCATCAACAAGAAATCTGCCCTTAGTGAGAGCCTCAGTGGTCCAGTGGTAGGACCTCAGACTCAAGCTGATAACTGCGGTTCAAAACCTGTCGGAGGCTAGTTCACACTTGTGAAAATAACCAAATGTTTGACATCCAGTAGCTGATGATAACTCAATATGCTCTAGTGGTGTCGTTAAACAAAAAACAAATCTGACACATATATATATACATATCTATTGCATTGGCACCTCCCTTCCCACCTAATCCATGTCTTTCCCAACCCCACCATTCCCTGGGTGCACGCTTGATTTTGGACCTCCAGTGGAAGTGAGCACCCTCTCTGCACATAGGCTTCTAGCTGTATTTGGATTTAAATCCTATATTTTTTTTTTTAAAGGACTATCCAACTCGGTGTGAGAGCTGTCAGTGTGTCATTTTGATGTTTTGTTCTCACCTTTAGCCATGTTGTAATGAGGGTGTGGTGAAATCATTTCATTTCCACCCACAGGTCATTATTGATTTTTTAAAAGAAACTAATTTTTAAATATTTTTTTTTATCTTTAGTATATTGAATTTTGGTTTTATGTGTCTTAGAATTAATTATTATTTTCAGTACAAATATTTAATCATTACATCACGTATACTTTAGCAGAGCTTTCCCCAGAGGCATAAGGCACTACGGGCCATGCTTCCTTAGCTTGCTATGTAAGCACCTTAATATTTGCTAAGCGCTTTCACTTTAGCACCATGTCGGCTTAATTTGAGACGCGTAGAAAAGGGACCTCTTCTACTTGTCAGTAACTTGGTCAGACAAAGGTATTCACTCCTTGGGAGGGGTGGGGTCCATTATGCTATTAAATAGGGATCCTGGAATTGATCATAACATGACTTGCATGATTAGT
>JAULBS010145555.1:0-12449 GCA_032355785.1 Symmetromphalus regularis | reverse complement strand
CAGCTAGTTTAAAATACTCACACTACCCCTATCTCCAAGTGAAACTATTGACAGCTAGTTTAAAATACTCACACAACCTCTATCTCCAAGTGAAACTATTGACAGCAAATTTAAAATACTCGTACTACCCCTATCTCCAAGTGAAACTATTGACAGCTAGTTTAAAATACTCACACTACCCCTATCTCCAAGTGAAACTATTGACAGCTAGTTTAAAATACTCACACAACATCTATCTCCAAGTGAAACTATTTACAGCAAATTTAAAATACTCATACTACCCCTATCTCCAAGTGAAACTATTGACAACTAGTTTAAAATACTTATTTTATCATTATCTCTAAGTCAAACTATTGACTCTAGTTTAAATAACTCACTATACCCCTATCTCAAAGTCAAACTATTGTCAGCTAGTTTAAAATACTCACTATACCCCTATTGCCAAGTCAAACTAGTGACAGCTAGTTTAAAATACTCACTATGCCTCTATCTCTATGTCAAACTATTAACAGCCAGTTTAAAATAATCACTATACTGCTATCTCCAAGTTAAACTATTGACAGCCAGTTTAAAATACTCACTATGCCCTTATCTCCAAGTCAAACTACTAACAGTTAGTTTAAAATACTCACAATGCCCCTATCTCCAAGTCGAGCTAGTGGTATTCTGTACAGCCCAATAGCTGAAAAGAGAAATTCTCTACGATATACATGACAACTGATAACTTAAAATGTTGATTATTTACTTCCGACCACACCCTGCAGGATATAACCCTGATTTCTTAAATCATTCTTGAACTTCTAATTACATCTATAATTCCACAAGCAAAAGACAAATAAAGTATGGCAATGGTCAACTGGGAGATTAATTTAATTTAAAATAATTACAAATTTAATAAAACTATAAATCATGAAAACATTTATAAGAATATGTTTTGATATTCATTTGTATTATTTAGTTTACATGTTAAAAATTAATGTGTGATTTTATTTTGTTCTTGTTGTGTTAATTGAAAACTCACTTTTGTTCAAACTCTACCTATGAAATAACCAATAAGACAAAAAAATATATTTTAAAAATCCCAACACCACTAGTCCACAACCCAGTTTATTTTGTAATTTAGCACTTATTGAATAAGATTACTGATAACTCAGTCTGATTTGACGTTTTTCATTATTAAAAAATAATAATAAAACACCTCCAAACAGTACGTTATCCTAAGACAAGTGACGTGGCATATTTCAAGAAATAAAAACATACAGATACACGTAACTTACATTCTTTGTGGAGAAAGACAAGCAGGAAGGATTCTTTTGCAGATATCTGATCTCCTTTGCTGGCATAAAGAAACTGCACTTTGATAAAACATGGCTTCTCCAAGTTGAGAGAGAACACTCGTGACCCGGCTGCCTGAAGCTCGGCTAAGTAGGCTTCATACACTTCTGTATTATAAAGGAAAAACCAGTAACATTCAAACCTGCTCAAGAGACCACCTTTATAAAACAGGCATTAATTACTAAACCATTTAATTTAATCCAATAACCTGTATTAATCATTTACTTGTATCAACAGAACTATATTTTGTTACTACAATTAGGTGGTTGGTTAATACCAGTTTGACTGTATTTAACCATAAAGTAAATTCATGTATAAAAGAATAAAAGACCTCATTGTTTAATCATGGCTGTTACTTTTAATACATTGTTTAATCAATACCTGATAAGTAAACATTTTTGAAAAATACCCTAATAAGGAATCAAACATAATGAAGAAATATATTAGCTCTTTTCCATATCAGTGAGGGGCCTTTTTTAATGAATTTAATGTTTATAAATTAGAGAATTTAAGTGAAATAGAGAAAAAAAATCTTGTTTTATAAAATAAAGTCATTAAACTATGTGTACATACATGTATATTTCATTAAAAATCAATCACTATTTATGTAGCTTTAAAATGAAATACAAAACAAAATGAAATTAAAAAGCAAACCTTTCTTAGCTTTTGTTTCTGTTACTTGTTTGTTTAGAGTTGTAAATGCTGAAAAAAATAAGAATGTTTATATTTAAACCCTTAAGATAGGTGAGTATAACAACAAACAGAAAATATTAACAACAATTATACCACTTGTAATTTTAGATAATTAACGAGACACATAGTGAGCTGGTGTCTATTACAAGACCATCAATCTTTAAGGGAGCATACTTAAAAAATAAAAATGTCTCATTATATTTTGGGTTATGTTCATAGGTTAAAGTATACATCAACAAGTTAAATAATTGCTGTTAGACACCATCAAACTAACCATATATATAAAAGGTCCTGCAGATTATAATATGATGAGCAGTTTTCAGGGGGACGCTACTTACTTGTTGCCCTCTCTGATTAGGGACCTGTAACTAATTTATCTGACTCATTCTTACTAGCTACCTGAGAACAATAAATTAGGTTGTTTTTTGTCAGTATAATTTTAAATTCAATTCTGACTGAACGTATAAATTACCTAGAAGTGTTTTTTTCTGGTTAATGGAACATGACACAATCTTCACCTTGCTGGCATGTGTCCAGACAACCTGTAAATATAAACAGGCATTTAGTAAAACTGATAGCATCAGCTGGTATTTTTTTGTATACTTAAAGAAAAAATACAAAACATTGTTTATTTACAACAATCTGGACCATTTAAATTATTTATAAGATAAATCTGTACAGGTAATCTAGATGGAAATGCATATATATAGTTATACAAATATAATTCAAAAAGAAATATCCCATAGGAAATAAATCATTATTGGATAAAATAAAATAATTGTAGGCCTGTTTATCAGAGGTTGAAATACTCACAACGTCATAACTAAAGTATACTGATATCAAAATATCTGTATAATTCATTCCACTGCTAATGTAAAAAATTAAAAATTATATTGTCTGCCAAAATTTTACTTTTAAATAATTTTTTAGGAGGCTAGCAACTTTTCATTTGGGCTAGAAGATTTCAGAACTGTTTTAAGTATTTAAAAAGTATTTGTTAAATACCTGATGTTGTTGTAATGTAGGGTCATAAAGTCCAATGTGTGTCACAAGACCATTATCCTGTAAGAGAGAAATCAGTCAATACAATTAACAGAATTTCTACATCTTCCATTTAACCCTTATAAATATAACAGTAATGGTAAATATATATATATTTTTAAAATCTATTAATATTCTAAAAACACAACATATTGTTTAATCAATGGATATTACTTCCATATGATAGTCATGACATATAGTCTACAAAAGAAACCAGGAAGCCAGATACTGAATTCAAGTCATTCACGTAGTGAAAAAAAGTATGAAATTTTGGATACTGGCATGGTTTTCAGTGCTCATTCATATAAAAACAGGACACACGTGATCCAACAACAATTACAGCCGCCATCTTGGTTTTCAAAATGGCCACCATGAAAAAACATATTTGACAATATCTGGCCATCTCAGGTTTCTCAGATTTTGTCTGCTACACACACCATTTTTCTCAGCAAGTTTGCACGAGTACCGGTGTCCGGCATTTAGCTTACCCATTCTTGGCCTAGATTTTTTGTGGGGCCAGTTGAGAATTTGGGGGGCTTGATGCCAGGTTACTGGCCCGGCTGGCCGGTATCTAAAAAAGGTTAATGTACACTCCTGCTACATATAGGGGCACTTATTCAGAAATATATTCTTTTGTATGCTATAATACTATTCACTTGACAATTCAGTGGTAATGAGTTCAAATCTAAACACAGTGTTCTCGCTGCTCTATTTAAGTGGGGCTCGCCGTCCCCCTTTTAGTGTTTAGCCACCCCCTTCACTCTCTGTTGCTGCCCTTTTGCTTTATGCCACTTCTGTTTTTTTCCCCAGGATTCTCTATTATCACCGGTATACATGTAAACTCAGTTGCTGGAATTAGCAGCTGAACCTTACATTTGGCAAGACAAAACAATACCAGTGTCACGATGAGACCTATTGGGGTCATTAAAAACTTGTGAAGTCAAGGTGGTAAGTGACGTCACGATTGGCCGTATATTGTCAGTGCTTAAATCATATTGAGATCAAAGATATTTAAGTACCGGTACACAAACCACCGCTAGTATATTTATTAATTAAAAGAGATGGAAGCAATTTTTCCAGTACAGTAAAATGTATGTGTACAATACTTATTTTGTTGTGGCAGCTCAAAGTTCTTTTTTCGTTATAAAATAACTTTTTTAAGAAACATAGCCAGCATTGTTAGCATCTAATGCTATTAAACCAACCAACTAATATTAATTACAGGCATGGATGCATGATTTCTAAAAGGGGTGGGGGTTGGTCCAAATGCTATGAGTGATGGTTAATTATCACATACTTCCACTCTTAAAAATAAAACGATATGAGAAAGGGGTGTCTGGTCCCCTGGACCCGCTACTGAATTAACATGCAACATTGCTTCAAACTTAAATATCCACTACCTCCCACCACCACCCAAGAGAAAAGTTAGCTATAACCCTGTACAAGCTTAATTCTGACACATGTGGATTGCGGTTCATCAAAGGGTCAAATCTGATGCAAGAATACATTGTTTTAATTTAGAGAGCTAACTCACCAGCTGCACAGACTTTGAACTTTGCTGACTGGAGAGTTGTAACAGACTTCAGCTGTGGGCTGGGTATATCGAGATGGGCAGGGTTTAATTGAGATCATGGCATGTCAATCATTTAAGCTGAGCTATTGGATTAGTTGAATATTTGTCAGTATTAATTAATTAAGGGTGTTGAAGAATCCTCCCTTTATAAAATACAGTTATATCTAGGAATTAACAAAACAGTATTACACATCACAGAAAGAAAAGAATGTTGTTAAACAGTGTTGTTTGGCATGCCTCTGTTTTCAATAGTTTAATATTGCTGTTGCTTTCCTCATGTTTGAGCACATTGATATTAAATACTAATAAAATTAAACAGAGAAATATTAAAGGTATTGTCTTCTTTTCATCATTATCATTTTTAAAATATTTATATTTTCTAATAATAATGAAGATCATTACCAAGCCCATCCCCCACTAAGTGGCAAACTAACTGCTTTACCTCCTTGAACTTATTCCTGGTCAAAGACAGGGTAGTGACGGTACTTAGTCTTGGTAATTTACATAATAATTTTGTCAAATAATCTGTCACCAAATGTTTTCATATTTAATTTAAATGTCTGCCCCAAGCCATTAAAATATGTTGAATGCTGCTGATGGTTCATTTATTTAGTTCTGTGGAAGTTGGGCAGTGGTTGGGTTTTTTATGTTTGAGGGGTTATTTTATTTAATTTTGGGCAGGCAAGAACACTGCTAGACACATGCACTTTTTTGTCTGATTGTATTTACAATAATGGAAAAAAGTTTATCTTGATATGAATGAAAAGCTAAAATAAAAATGGATGTTTACAAAGAATGAAAGAAGGAAACAAAGAAAATGTTTAACTACATTTCAGCTCATTGTTTCTTCAGTGTTTATCATGTGTCAAACAAACTTCTATATACTGGCTATTCTTTCTGATTAACAGCAAACAATTTGTATAAACTTTCTCACAGACAGGACAACACACACCATGGCCATTGTAACACCAGTTGTAGACCACTGGATGGAATGAAACACAGATGTTTATAAATACAGAAGATCAACTGAATAACCTTGGATTTGGAAGCAGGCAAGTCATTCCAGGTGTAAATGACAATCCCATCTTTTTCTTGTGTCAAAACCCTCGCATTCACGTTAACAGCATCTGACAGAAACAAAAAATAAAATTCAGTACAGGTTATGCAAGTGATGTCACTTCTATGAGTTTTTCCCTTGGTAACTATACAATAGTATTCTTACCAAAACCAGCTAATTTTAACTTTTATTGTTAGGTTGATAAAGTCCAATGTGTGTCACAGAACCATGAAATATTCAATATTATAATTAAAAACGCATGCCCCCAAATCACACCTTTTTTCTCCACCACTTATATTTAATCGTCTTGCAATTTTATTTGTGCTATCTGTACCGCTGACCCCTTCCCCTCCCCCAATATAAAAATGGCCATGTTTTCAATATCAAATCAAGCTTTGTATTAAGGACAGGTAAACCTTTGCAGACGCTTCATAACAATTTTACAAACATTTGGACAATGTTTAACATTAAGTGCCAAAAATGATCTAGCTAGAGACCAACCGATATTTAAACCCACGGAATTTAAGGGTCTAAATATCGATTACAAATTAAACTTACATGCATTTGTTATTCTAGATCTTGTTTTCATATCACGCAAGACATTTTAACTGAACCATGGTATAGGAAATTTCATGTCGAGTTGACACATTTTTTTCATATTTAAAAATGTCTAATTTCAATGTATAATATTGACAATAAGCAAGATTCGGTTGTTATGTAAGTAGCTGAATGAAGTATTTCTATGGACAAATCAAATGTTTATATTTGAAATTAATTCTTTATTTGGAAATTAATTATGTCATGGGATGATGGGTCCTTGGGAGTATGCGTTTAACTTTAAGGTAAAATTCAATCGGCATGAGGTATGACTATGAGTCTGACAACATTTACCAGATAACCCCAATGATTCCTTTCTTTTAGCTAAGTATGCATTAATTGATAAACGTAAATTGTATGATTGTTTCAGTTCAATCATACTGAATAAAGTAAATTTCTCATGAAAAAATCACATCACGTGAACACAACACGGAAATCAGAAATTACTTTCGTTTTATAAATCATAGACTGATATCTCAGTAAGAACTAACGTAATGAAAAGCGATTTAAAACCAATAGCACCGGTTTAGTTAGCAAATGTTGTCGATTGTACCGGAAAGAACCGAATTTCTTTTTTATATATTCGGAACATTTCGGCCAATTACGGATTGGTATTGTTGCTAACTGTAGTCTACACTTGTATTACAAGTACAAGGAATTCTGAATGTCGTTTCGTTTTCATCAATAACCTCTGTCGAAGTTGACCCATTATGTCATACACTGTCGACTGTGACTTTATCAAAAACGGATTCGTATACTGTTTGAAGAGGACTACCAGATTAAGCACCACCCCCTCCCTCCCGTACAATAAACCAAATAATAGATACAATACATACTAATAAATAAACACTAAAATAAAAATAAAATAAAAATATACCTAATATCGTCTGACCTCTTAATAAGGTGTTTGTTTAACACAAGTCATATCGTTGACTTAGTAAATAGATGACCTGTGAAAATAGAAAGATCAGTAAGATAACCACAGGTGGTCGTTTAGTGCAGGTCATGTAATACGGATGACTGCTCAAGCATGTCTGATATAAACTGTAACTGTGTATTCAAACCTGAGAATACGATTTGCAGAATTAATGTTCAATGATATCTAGACCTTCACAACATCTTAGTTTACATGGGCAGGTCCAGGGATTTTGAAAAGTGGTGGGTCTAAACAGTGCTAAGAAACTGTAGTCCAAACCCCCTAAAACACTGACTGGATCTGCATATGGTTTTATTCAGAGTTTTCGTCAGAGACCATATTTTTTTGGCATGCATTAATAATTTTTTCTTTCATGGACCCAACATGTATTTGTCTCGCATGAAGGAATAATTGAAGGATAGTTTATATTTTATGTGCTTTATTTTCTATCTGTACTCAGTGTGTATATGGTTGTATATATTTATATGTTTTAAAGTGAAAATGGAGATTGATTGATTATTCAGACGGAATGAACTGAACTGCCTGGAGTTATATATCCAATTTAGAAGCAACAAAATGCTGCAATGTCCTGAGGAAAAATATGTTTGTAGGCCTACTGCTTTTTTAATCCAGTCACAACTAATTTTACAAACATCATCTTTAAATCATTTACATATTAATGCAGGTCCGTAGGTGCCAGGTTAGCCCCTTTTTCACATTTTTATTTTGGGTAAAGATTTGCGGTTTCACACAATATATTTTATCCCCCTCCCCACCCCACAAAAAAACCCACACACATATATATCCCAGCAGTCTCTGTCAATAATCAGTTAAATATAAATTCTGTGTTTTCATATTTTTTCACCCCACCCTGCTCTCCCCCCAAAAATATCCCAGAAGTCTCTGTCAATAATCAGTTACATCTACTCAATCATGTTATCTGATATTTATTTAAAAATAATTCATATGAAGCTAAATAATAAATAACAAAAATCTAAAAATGTAAATATTTATTGGAAATATTAAAACTGTACATGTGGTACAAATGGAGGAATGCAATATACAGTTATGAAGCCTCAACACAAGAGTCTATGGAATGTTTATGACGATAATATTTGTAAATCTAAGAGAATGGATGAATTTATTGATTTCAGTAGATGTAATTTACATACACCGGAGATATTATCTACATGTCATGATGCAAAAATTAACAATTAAATTTGTTTACAATGGCAAGCAAAATAAAATAGTAAGGATGTAAAAAATGGTGAACTAAACAATAAATATAGTTTTGTTAACAGCACCGAGGACAATTTATGTAATTTATTCAAAGTGGTTTGGTATTACTTTTATAAGCCTAATAGTGATCCAGATTTAAATTTAAAAAAGGAAATATAACAAAAATGTTGCCCAAAATGAACAGCACCAGATTCTGTGGTTAAGTGGTTTAGCATTATATAATGAAAATAAAGTTTTAAATTGTTTATATAAACAGAATATGGAAGAAATAATGACAAAATGTATGGATATTAATTTAGATATGCCTTATATTATTTGGAGAGTACGATTGAGCGAGTGCTCATTAGTTTGAAATCAGGCCTATAGCTTATGTCTTCATTGGGTAGGGGAATAGGTCCAATATGATTTGATGGGGGTGGTGGGAGTGGGCAGCAATGTTAAAACATTGTTACTTAATATTATTTTATATGAAAAAATTAATATTTAGTAGATGAATGGGAGGTGAGGGTGGGCAGCTGTCCCTCGCCCTGGGTATAATGTGTGCACAAGGCATTAGTTTATTATAATTGCACACTGTATCACAAGAGGTAGATTTTATTTCTTTTTTTAAAGGCAATTAATAAATTATCTTATTAGTAAATTATTATTTTAAAAAATAATTAATAAATAAATTAAGTTATTAATGTTAAAGTCTGTATAAGTAGACTCACCAACATGAAATTTTGTTCCAAATAGTGTATGACTTCTGATCTTTGCTATCCCATTCTTATATTTATGGATATACATGTTCACACCAGCTACACACTAATAACATGGTCTATGGAATTTGAATTAAACTCTAGACCTTTAGAGAGTTATACAAAATGTGTTCTCACCATGTATGATATTGCTTAAAGAAAATGTTTACAGGCATGTTGAAGTATATTCATTATATTATGTACAAGTACATGTATTCAGTGGCATAGCTTACATTCAGGCAATGAAGCAACTACCTCACTTGATTTTTTTTGCAGAAAAAAAGTTAATGTGATTAATATTATAAAAGTTGATTAAAATACGAGAAATAAAAACCTTTGTCAAAGTTTGCCTCACTAGAAAAAGGACCCAAGCTACGCCAATGGTATTAATAACAAAAATAAGAATTAAGCCACAGAGCTACATATTTTGTAATTAGATATTTACAATGAAATCATGTGTACATTGGCGGGATTTGAACCAGCTGCATTAATTTATAAAACATTAAACAGTCTGTGGTCTTAACTTAGGGTGACCATCTAAAATTGAGATCTTGATTTAGCTGACAGTCTATAAAGTTTAAAAGTGAGTCTTAACGTTTAGTTGTCCAGAACACCGGACGGACTGCTTATTGATTACTGGTTATTGATTGGCATCCCATCTAGTGTAATGCTACAAAGCCCTGCAATTTGTTGGGAATAAATAAACATTAGAAGAAATATCTAAATATACAATAAAATTGCCAACTTACGCATTTATTACATCCCATTTCACATTAAATCATAAAATATCCACTGATTTTCATATGCAACCGCTAACATATTTAAAAAAAAAAGTCTGTTGAGCAAATACATCACAAATATACAAATATGAAACGTTCAGGAGATGGAAGGGGAGGAATGGGAAATGAAGGAGGGATTGTTGGCAGGTTGGAGGAGTGGCGGTGCATGTTGTAAATAAAAATAGTAATATTTTGACTGGTTTATTATATTTTTAATAACTCCACAGAGATAACGGGTGAAGTGAAAGTTTCTTATTTGAGACATATTTGTTCGACAGCCACTTTTTTTTAATGTGTCAGCTGTTGTAGATGAAAATCAGTGGATATTGTGAGATTTACTGTGAAATGGGATAAGTGCATAAGTTAGCAATTTTATTTGTTGCCATAAAATTACACCAATGCATCGAATGCATCGGGAGTTGAACATACTGCAAATCAATAATCAATAAGCAGTATGTTTCTCAACTAAATTAGCAGATGACCATCATGTAGATGTTGAAAAAAAAAACAGGGAAAAGGATCTACAATTTTCTGGTTCAAATATACAATAAAACATTATTTTACTAACATTGTTAACTAATTAAATATTAACTAATGTTAAATAATGAACGAGTGCTATATTTTTTTTGTGGAATCAGGTGCGGTTCCATGGGGGGGCACACCTGGCACATGCCACCCCCTAATTTTCGGGCAATGAACATTTTTCTTGTAAAAACCCTAAGCACAAATACGGGCCAACACAGCAATTACAAGTCCAATAAGCACTTCTCCAAAATTGTGCCTCCCATCACAATTGCTGGAACCACCCCTGGGAGGAGGGTATTTTTAACATTTATGCTTTCTACATGAGCTGTGACCTGTTACACAACTGATCTCTTCAGTAAACCTGTCAAGTTTTGTCTTGTTCCAATAAGTCTCCTTAATTAAGATTTGTTTTACATTGAGACTGAAGTACAATGACATTGAAACATTTAGTCACTGTTGTACATTCAGACTAAAGTTCAACCATACTGAAACATTTAGATTTAAATTTAGACTAAGTACTATGATACAATGTTTTACATTTAACAGATGTAGCAGGTTAAAACAGTTTGTTTTACAAACTGAAGTACAGTGACATTTAAAACTAAAGTACAACCTCACTAAACATTATATAGAATTAAAATATAAGTACAACATACCAGTGAAAGGAGGCAAAATTAAAAAACAAATTTACAACATTACACATTACATACTACTAAAAGAACAATATATAATATTTCTATTATAAAACATTTTTCATAGCACATATATGTAAAGTATTCAGCACTTTTTAAACAACAAAATGTAATATATGAAAATAAAACCACAACAAATTGTAAAAGTTAAAAAGTGGCTATAATACATCTATCTACTTACTACACTTTACAAACAAACAATAGCATATACAGTAAGGTATGTAATATGAAGCCAGATAAGTTGAAATTATCCTTCAATGAATTGCATTCATTCTCAAAAGTAGTTAATAAATTATTGTCATGTTATAAAAAAAAATATTTCTGCTCCAACCACTATATCATGCCCCATGTTAATATTTCTATTTTGTTCAATCCCATTTACAACTTAATGGTTAAATAAAGTTTAAAGTTTTTTTTAATTTAATGACACCTCTAGAGCACATTGATTTTTATCTTATCATTGGCTATTGGACATCAATCATATGGTCATTTTGACATATGTATTTAGAGGAAACCTGCTGCCGCCACATAGGTTACTCTTTTCCAACAAGCAGCAAGGGGTCTTTTATATGCACGGTCCTACAGACAGGACAGCACATACCACAGGTTTTGATAAACCAGTTGTGTATCACTGGTTGGAATGGAAAATAGCCCAAACTGCAGACACGCTACTGTTTGAGCTACATCCCTTGAAACATTTGTCAAAAAAACACATATCCGCAATCCGTGTGAATCAGCGAATTAAATTTGGGACATACATAATTTTTTTTAGTAATTACACTAACAAGTTCATATTTTATTTTCATTTATTTTGGGAAAGTATAGCAAAAATAACGCTCAAGAATACTAAAGAATAAATGTTTTTTTAATGACGTCATAATTCTTCCTCGGTTAAATTTTTAAACCTCGATGTTGACATCTGCGATGTTCATGGCTCGGGGTTGCATTCCAATTATTTTTCATTTCTTTTTTCCCATCTACATTATTCGTTGATGCCATTAAATCATCGAAGTTGTGATCAAATATCTCAGAAAAGTCCATTTTAATTTCGAATTCAAATATGGTATTGGGATCTCCAACGTTGAAATCTGCCATCGAAACCACATGCGTGTAAAAGTTTATTTCTATTTTCTGGTCTAATAACTAAATTTTATGGATTTCGTAGCCCAAAATATTTTATATATTATTTTTATTAAAAGAGTAGGCAAATTATTTATCTTAGTTTAATACTATTGATTTTTTTAAAGACTTGGGGTCACCCGGTA
>JAULBS010145544.1:0-12449 GCA_032355785.1 Symmetromphalus regularis | reverse complement strand
TTATGTAACACTAATAGAACAAAGTATACCTATTCTTACTTGTCTATAGTTTAATTTAAACAGTGGCCAGTATAGAGAGGTTTAATAACATGTGTGCATTAGAGGATGTGACATCACTTTATGTAACACTAATAGAACAAAGTATACCTATTCTTACTTGTCTATAGTTTAATTTAAACAGTGGCCAGTATAGAGGTTTAATATCGTGTGCATTAGAGGATGTGACATCACTTTATATAACACTGATTGAACAAAATATACCTATTATTAATGTCTGTAAAGTAGTTTAATTTAAGCAGTGGTTGGTATAGAGAGGTTTAATAACATGTGTGCATTAGAGGATGTGACATCACTTTATGTAACATAAATACAAAATAGCTGAACATTGGTCTTATTCTATATCATTTATATTATTTATATACCTATTTTTACTCGTCTATAAAGTAGTTTAATGTAAACAGTGGCCAGTATACAGAGGATTCAAACAAAAGGCTTGCACTGGAGTATGCAAGATCACTTTAAGGAAACAGTGGCAGGTATACAGAGGTTTTATGACAGGTGTTCATTAGAGGATGCGACATCACCTTATGTAAGACGTTATGATAAAAACACCAGCAGGTATAGGCTTACAGGATAAACTGACTGAACAACTTTGTAAACACATAAACCTCCTCAACAGATTAAACATATCAGAAGAGGAGGGGTAACGAGAGGTGGGGGATTTGGGGAAGGGAGAAACACTGCTGATGTTTACCTCAGGTGAGCTGTTGCGAGATAGATTGTAGGGAGGAGATAAGCTGATGTTTTGTCCATTAAAATTGGAGACGCAAAACAATGGGTGTTTCTTTTAGAGATAAATATGAATGCTTGTCTTTGTAACATATGAGGCACAATGTTTCTTTTAGAGATAAATATGAATGCTTGTCTTTGTAACATATGAGGCACAATGTTTATTTTAGAGATCAGTTCAATGTTTATGCTTAGAAACAAAATGTTTATTTTGCAGATGAATGCAAAGTTTGTTGTATTAAAAACAAATATTTTGGTGAATAAAAAAAATATATATATATATATATATTACAAGTGTAGATATATTTTATAAAAATAAATAAAAAGTTTAAAAGATGTTTTAAAAAAAATTATAAAAAGATATTTTTAAACTCAATTTACACAAATGAGATGTTTTAAAACACTAATTAAAGTAACAAGTTGAAGTTAGCTATTAGATTGAAGAGTGTGAACCGAATTTAAAAAACTATTCAACTTTTCTCAGAAATGGGCGTTATGAATTGAATGCTACTAACTTCATTGAAAGATTATGCATTTTTGTGAAATGATGGATCTCAAATAAAAACAATTTATGTTTTAAAAAAAAGTAATTATGAAACTGGTGGAGTTGTTATGTTTGTGTATGCCCACCAAATCTACCTCTTCCCCCTCCCCAATGCACTCACCCCTCATTGGTACAGGCTTATAATTGTTGTGCCTGTTTAGAATAGAAACCTAAACACAATTTATATTTTTACAAACACTGTTAGTGATAAAAAACTGAATCGAGATGTATTGTTGTGTGTATTTAGAATTGAAACTCATATAATTTTCAAGTTTTTATGCTTGTCAGTGATAAGAAACCAAATCGAGATGTATTGTTGTATATTTTTAGAATTGAAACACATATAATTTTCAAGTTTTTACGCTTGTCAGTGATAAGAAACTGAATTGAGACATATTGTTGTGCTTGTAAAGAATAGGAACACATAAAAAATCTGTGATTACAAACACTGTTAAAAAGGCTCATTTAGGACATATTGTTGTGTTTGTTTAGAATAAGACCAAGCATAAAATTAATGACTACGTGATTAAAACGAGAGATAAATAACTGAATTGTATTGTGTTTGTTAAGAATAAGAACACATATAAAATCTATGATTAATTACACTGCTAAAAGAGCTGAATTAAGACGTATTGTTGTGTTTGTTTAGAAAAAGACCACGCATAAAATCACTGATTACACACACTGTCGAAAGAGCTGAATTAAGATCTATTGTTGTTGTTATGACCAGTAACACAAATAAAACACACCTAACCTGCAAGTGTTGTGGTATTGTTTTCATTGTGTTGTACTAGCAGCTGACATAAGCAGTACACTTATCACGGAGAGTTTCAAACAGTAATTACAATCAGTGACATTACACGAATGCTCGCCCAGTTCACTCAACCTGCTTTCCTAACGCCACACAAAACAGATATCACTTCAAGATAGCACACGGCTTAGCAGCTGTCACCGTAGGACAAAATAAGTCTGTATTTTTAGCTTGTTTGTATGAAAGCACATTGTTATGGGTTAGGTAATGCTAGGTCAAAATAAACCCTAAAGCTTGTTTGTTTGTAAACACTGGGTTGAATAATGCTTGGAGTGAAGAGAAACAATTTTACTGAAAATACAAAACTTAACGACAAAATGTTTATAACCATAATAAATTGTTTTTAAAGTTAATAAATTTATATCTAACAAAAAAAAAAATTGAAATATTAACTTTTTATCATAAGATACCTGAAATACTGTTGTTGTTTTGTTTTTTTAAATATAATAATTTTATATCTAACAAAAAAATGTTTATTTTTAAATTAACTTTTTATTATTAGAAGGTTGAATTATATATATATATATTTTTTTAATTTTCAACCTCCTTGTCATTACATTCTTTACAGAAATGTGTATGCCATGTTGAAATCTGACCAACATACATGTAGCAAAGAATAAAAGATAACACTCAGTGTTTATGAAACTTTAAGACCCAATTTTTTGTTGATGGTTCAACCACTAACGAAACATTAGCCAAAAAAGTCTGAAATTAAGGCTTACACAAACTACGGAGTTTTACCTGCAGATAATTTTAAACGTGTTAAAATCTATACTTTGTGTTTAAGCCTTATGACAAGACTTTAAAGTTAATAAGCATAATCAGTAGCAGATCCAGAAAATGCATTTGGGTGGGGGGGGGTGCTGGGGCTTAAAGAATCCTCATATTCTTTAACATTAAAAACAATAAAAAAAAAAAAAAAAATTATATTAATAATTATTTTTAAAATTGCAAAATTTAGGGGGCTGCGTCATCAGGCACCCCTAGATCTGCCACTGGTAATGACTGACAATGGTACTGAGTTAGGGAGATGGATTATTTAATATTAAAGTGAGACGACAACATTTTGTTCCACAAATAATGCATTATTTTAATATTTTTTTCACTTTTATTGCTTCTTTTTTCAATATATATTTATATATATAAACCAGAACTATGTGAAAACTAACAACAAACGACATAAAAACTAAATAAGAAAATTAACTACATATAAATATTTTTTGTTTTTCTTTAAAACATTTTATACATTTTTTTTTTTATTTTTTTTTTCTACAGTTACAGTTTGTAGGAGGCTTTAAAAATAAATTAATTAGTACTAACAGGGAACATTCTTTTCAGGAAACAATGAATTAATAAATGCAACACTGGAATTTCAATTTTACCATATATATAAAATATAATTATAGTCATAAAAATGAGTGGTACAGAGATCTAAAAAGAAACAAAAGTTCTTGGTAATTAAATAATGGATGGATACATATTGTGTGTATACACATAAAATGTTAATTAACACAATTTAATATATTGATGATAACCGTAAAGTAGCCAAATAAGCAAACTGATAATTTATATGTAGACCAGCTATCATAGTACTAAAGGAAATGTTAAAATGACCTCTTTAAAAATATTTCAAGAAAATAAAAATTTCAAAACATCTAAAACAAAACATTTTTGGAGCAAGCTCTAAATATATCTTTACTAAAAGCGGTGATCTGCTGTACATGCCAAATATAAATTTATCTTAAAAAGCCTGATTATTAAAACAATATTAGGGGACATGTTAAATAGGTACAAGTTCTACAAACAACAGTCAGTATATATTATAGGATATGACTTCTTGAATTCCTCCCGAAACAATTCAGCATCATAATTAAAATAACATATTCCTGTACATCTATCTATCTATCTACATTGAAATAACATACAAAATAACATACTGCTGTACACACACAGCTTTATAATGTTTCCCAAAACACGCATATAAATTAATATGTACAGAAATAAAAAATTTCATACTACCTCCATTTTAATACATGATTACAAAACAACAAAATTCTTTAAATGTATTCACTCAGAAACAAATTGCAAGCAAAATACATCAGAAATGGTGAGGATATACTTATGTATATTGTATACAATACAAATATTACAATTTCTATATACATAAACAATTGAGAAAACATGTACCAAAATACGAAACAATTTCTATATACAGAGTGAATGAATATATCGTAAAATGCAAAACAGTTGCTAACGAAAAATTAAGAGAACATATATACACATAATACAATACAATTTCTATACATAAACAATGTAGAGAAGATAAATATATACCAGTATACAATACAATCTGTATACGTTAATACGAACAACCCCGAAAAAAGATCATTCCTCCACCAATGAATGGCAAGGATTTGTATAAACTAATGGCACGATTGGTTAAAACTTCCTCTGTCCCATGCGGCCGTTCATGCAACCCGACGGCCGTTGAGCACGTGCACGCTTCACCTGCTGGTGTTTTCCTAAGGCACTATTCTCCTTCACTTTATTCTCTTTATTCATGACCTTGCGGCTAAGTTTTTTCGTGTTCCAGCGGTGCTGTTGGATTTGAGCCACTTTGACGTTTTCTATCTGAGCAATGAGACCGGCACGCGCCGCTACGGCACGTGCCCGACGTGGAGGTTGATGGGTGATGCGATTCTGCTCTCGACAGGCGATGGTGCTCAGAGCTTCGACATCCATATCACCGGATTCCTGAGACACGTTGCAGCTGTCACCGGGACTTTCGCATTCTAGGGACGTATACACAGACATGCTTGGGTGTTCGATTAGCAGATTCTCCAGAGGGTTAGTATCGACATTACAGCTATTTTTCCTCTTTGCTGTAAAACAAGGAGGAGGTGTTAAAATCCAGCTTTCTGCTGAGTCTAGTTTTGAGCAGTACGTAAAACGGATGTGTCGCCCGCCTGGACTAACGGACTCTGGAGTGGATGTGTTTTGAGACCCCACACTCTCGGGGTCGGAGGAACAGGTGCTGTCCCCTTCTAGGGATTCCAACGGGAAGAGTAAATTATCGAGGAGATGAGTTTCACTAAGATCTGAAAACAGATCAAGTTTATCTTCAGAATTTTGTTATTGTCATATCTACATTCTACAAACTGTAACATACCATACCACCATTAAAGTTTAAACTTCTGCAAATTACTGTAACGTGTGGTGTATCTACTTTCTACAAAGTGCTACAGAACATAACCTATACAACTATATTTAACCTGTACCATACTAAGAATCAATCAACCATCACCCATCTACTTAAACCTTGTCTAACAACAATAATGTCTCGTTCTCACAGTTCTCTTTCTGCTATTCAAAAATGGCCCCCATTGTGATAAATGATGCATTAATTACAGCAGCAAAAATCCACCCCTCTCAATTTGCGACAGCAACCAGCAATGTTGCTGTATAAGCTGTCATATAATTGTTTTATGGCAGTCCCGTACTGCTCTTGCAAAAATATAAATATATGCTCATTTTCATCAGATTACTGTTGCAGTGCCATAATAAACTCAAATTTAGTTACGGCATTTAGGTGCCATTGTAAATCTGTCTGAATTTTAGGGGTTAAAAATCTGGATTGGTGCTTATAAAAACTTTTAAAAATAAAAAAGTGGGGGTGTTTAGTTTAAAACTGCCCCTTTTGACAAGAGAAAATAAGCTAGCTTGTTCCAGGAGTGAGTCAGTGTTTTTTAAATATTTCTTGAGGACCTCTTTGACCCCTTACTAAGGGCTAAGGTTAGACACGATCATACATTGTATGTACCACGATTAATTTATTTTTACTGTCTTATTCCATAATTTTATTAAGTTTAGGTACCACCCTGCTATCCCATGTGTTTACAACTTGAAAGTTTGGACTTCTAGCTTAAATTTATGCAACATTTAAAAAGCTATTTGATTTGTGTACAGTTAGGTCCAGACTTGGCATTTGTGCCTTTAATTTTTATCATTTTACCAATGTATCACTCCCAATAGCTGATGTTTATTTTTTGTGCTGGGGTGTCGTTAAGCTAACAAACAAACAAAAATGGCATTTGTGCCTAGTCAAGATTGTAATATTTTATATTTTTAGATCAAAATTGCTAGCCTTTATAGTTAATGTAATTCATCCGACCTACAAATGCCATATGCAGACACATTTTTACATCTAAGCTATCTCTATGTCTAGAATTCCAATTACTGGTATGTGACTCATTGCTAATAACAATGTATATTGAAAATGCTGATAATAAAACATTTCCAGCTTATTCAGCTAAATATTTAATCTGTGAATCAGTGACCACCAGGTGTCAAACATACAGTATTTGTCATTAGTGGTCATCATATCTGTATTTATTATATATTTGGGTAAACAATGGATCATAATAACCCTATCTTAAAAGAGTTACCAAACTTTGATATTAAAGAGTGGCTTCATGAAAATCAGCTACTACATGATTATGTAATACTATGTAATAAACTGTAAATTGAAAATCTCTACATAGCTTGAGTCCTTTTTGTTGGCATTATCACAAGTTGCCTGTTAAGAGTTTCTGTAATGAACTGGTGCCATGACAGTGCCAAACTCTGCAGACTGATTACGACTGATAAGCAAGTCCTCATTGCTTGCCAAGCTTTAGTTACTATCTCTGACCTACCAGGTGATTAGTGACCAGATACAGTGTATACTAATAAAAAGATGATATCACTAAGATGTATGTACTGTAGTGTATAAGTACTTGGGTGGATACAGCATTCTCTGGCGATGGAATGTTCAAGAGAAAGAGGTCAATGTAACATTTATAAAGGGCACCATTGATAAAATGCATAGTTTGGTCAGATGAAGTCCCATCTATTCGGCCATATGCCCCATAATATAAACGTACAACCAGGGTTTTTGCCAGAGAGTAAAATGGGTAAAATTCTGCACTCTTAAATTTTCTGAGGATACGACTTTGTACCCTCAAATTGTTGGGATAATTTTGTTTTAAAGGTTATTTTGAATTTTCAGCAATCACAAAAATTCCCCTGGCGGCACGTGTTGCTCGTGGTACGTCAAAATATTCTAGAATTCATTTCCTAGTTTCCAGATCCCCCTCCACCCCCATTCTACGTACCCTCTAATTATTTTCTGGCATAATCCCTGACTACACAGATGCACAACATCTTGGTCTATTAATTTTTACACTTTTTATCTAGAAAATGATTACATTATAATATATTTTCAGATTAACCCCATGGAACACATACAAAAAGGTCTGATATTAATTTTAAAATTTAAAAAGCCACTACTCAAATTTGGGAAGCTGGATAAGCCCCTTTTAGATCTTTCTCTGAAGTATTAATAAAAGATTTTAAAAAATAAATATTACTGTGATAAATAAATATATAT
The DNA here is from genome assembly GCA_032355785.1 of Symmetromphalus regularis. Lineage (NCBI taxonomy): Eukaryota > Metazoa > Mollusca > Gastropoda > Neomphalida > Neomphalidae > Symmetromphalus > Symmetromphalus regularis. The sequence goes on along the minus strand of JAULBS010145544.1, from coordinate 4,877 downwards.
TTTATGTGTATTTTAGCATCACAAGTCACTATTGCCATTTTTGATTAGCAGAAATTGCTGAACTATGAGAATTAAAGAAATATTATATTTTGAATTCATAAAATTATAATCCACCTCCAAAAATAAATAAATCATATGTACATTAAAAATAAACATTGTAAAATGTATTGTGAGAGACCACACTGTCAAGGGAAATATGACAACAGGATATAAATACAACATACACATGCTTCCTATTACTCATATCCATGATACAGAATTAGCTTTATGTCTTCTTTTCTTAAAGTGGCCTGGAGCAAGTGATTATAAAACTATTAGTCCAGACTTTAATAAAATCTGTTATACATGATGCTACAACGTTAGTCTCCTGACTTTTTGCAAGTTGAGAGTATTAATCATAGGTATGACAGGTCATCAGAAACCCACAACTGATATATAAGCTACTCTTTCCAATTAGCAGCAAGGTCTATTTTAATGCATCTCTCCACATAGAGGATGGCACATATCACAGCCTTTGTTACACCAGTTGGAATGAGAAATAGTCCTATGTGTCCGCTTAAGGAGATTGATCCGATGACCCACTGCATCTCAGGCAGATATTTTATCTTAGACCAATATCGTACTCCTAGCATGTAATAAGTATAGTGGTCAGGAAGATACATTCAACCATCATAAATAAAGGATATAAAACGAGTTGACATTTGTTATCAAATTATTTCATGAGGGACATAAATTTGATAATAAATGGTAGCGAGTTTGGTAATCTTATGATTACCCCAGACATCAGTTTGATATTCTATTTATTACCTCTGACAATTCTAATCATTCTACTCTTTAAACTTTCTAATTGCTATCCTATAATGTTACGGATCATGTAACATTATACTTTTAGTAGGTTTAGTGATGTCATTTGCAATTTTACAAATTATAATCATGATGTCATATTTAGTAATAACAAGCTTATTGGTGATAACTGCCAGAGCGACCCAATGAAATGCACGGTTAAACAAATGTGTGATATTTCACATGTGAAAATAACAAAAATTATGTAACCCATTATAAGTGCCCACTGGGGTAATAAAAGAAAACAAGTTTTAGAATAATATTTAATATTATCATTATGATAAGTGGCCTCTGACAACACCCTGTACTGATATTTAAGTCTAGATTTCTTGATGATAGACAAACCTCAATTCTAAGTTTTAGAATACTGTTTAATATTACCATTATGATAAGTGGCCTCTGACAACACCCTGGACTGATATTTAAGTCTAGATTTCTTGATGATAGACAAACCTTAATTCTAAGTTCTTTAAGCTGTTGTAAACTGAGTTTGAACCATGAATCAAGGCTCAAGGCTCAACAAGGTATCGGACCAAAATGAAGCCAAGTTAGTGCAAGTGTAAGAAGCGGCTAAGCTAGAAGCAAGGTTTTGCGAGATGAAGCATTACGTACTACAGAGGTGCAACAACACATACACGACGGGACCGACTGACACATCCACTCCAGAAATGTATATATGTAAAATATCTAGACTATACAATACTAAAACAGTTCAACATGCATATAATAGGAATAATGATAATGAATGAATACATTCACTCCAGAATGACATAACCACAATCAGTCAATATGTATACTGTCAAACCTGCCAAAGTGGCCACCTGTATAAATCAGACACCTCTATAATGCAGCGTTATATGTATATTTCCCCAAAATCAGCTAATATAGCATAAAATAATTTATATTATGCAGATGCCCAATCCCAGCAATTAAGAAAGTGTCCTTGGCCAAATAAATGCTGTTGAGAAATTGTGTCCAAAGCAATTTTAGCGTAAAGTATACTTTATGTTTAATAATAAGAAAAAAATATACCATGAATTTTTTTTTTAGTCAGGAGCCAAAATAAAGTGCTGTGGAGAACAAAAAACTCCACAGCACTCTCCACGGGAAATTTTAGGAGTTGGCTACCCGTGTTAAGAGGCCACAATTTGTTACGCCCACAAGTGTCTGATTAAGACCAGTTTGACTGTGTATTGACCAGTATATATTACTAAAAATGTACAACATATACTATGAATACATATAAAACTGTGAAAATGTTGATCTACAAATGAAAAGAAAATCAATAATGAATAAGCATTAAAGGTAAAATCACTGACTTCACTAAAATATTTCTCAGACAGTAAAAAAAGAAAAACATATTACAAAAGTTAAAATAAGCTTTAAAAAAAAAGGCTCTAAATATTGGATAATGAAAATAACAAACGAGGTCCAAAGTATCACTGTAATACTTGACATGATGAGAGAAAAGCAGACATTTTCTTAATGTGCATGTGCATGCTTTGTGAAGCGATGTTATCAAGAATGTTCTCTTTGTATACTTGTGAAAATTCCAATAATTATGAATTATGCATTGTTATAACTTACAAATAGACGGAAATTGATACGTACAAAGTCATATTGGAATATATTTCAGATAATAAGGATCAGGAGAGGCAATGTGAAAAAGAAATAGCTGAACTGAAACTAGTATTACAGATAATTAATATATATATATATTATAGTGAGAAAATAATGCAACATTATGCTAAAAATATTTCAGATAATTATGACCAGCATATGTAATTTAAAACCAAATTAGCTGTACGGAAATTAGTAGAGAATATGGAAATTAGTAGAGAATATATTTATAAATAGTAACAAAATAATGCAATATTATTCATAAAGTATTTTGGATAATTATTATTATGATCAGCATATGTAATTTAAAATTAAATTAGCTGTATGGAAATTAGTGGAGAAGATATTTACAAACACTAAGAAAATAATGCAACATTATTTAGAAAGTATTTCAAATAATTATGATCAGCAGATGGAATATTAAACATAATTAGCTGTATGGAAACTACTATAGTAGAGAATACTACAAATGTAAAAAGAGAAAAACCTTGACCTTATGTAACTTATTGTAAATATGGCAGTTCTGCCTGAGAGGTTTCAATTTTGTTCTGTATATATTATATAAACAATGTCATGTATACCACATACCAAAATAATAAAACAGCTGTTACTGGATGTCAATTGAATACGATGACATAAACCAAGTATTATATGTTATATTAATCAATACGGAATGTTATCAGTTTTTTTCATAAAAGGAAACAAGAAGATTTTACTTTCTACTATAATCGACCTCTGCAATTAAGAAAATGTCCATCACAAAATAAATGATTTGGAGAAATAATAATCCACGGCAATTTTAGCATAAAGTTTACTTTATTTTTAATAAGAAAAAAATACACCTTGAAAAAATTAATAATCCACGGGTAAAAAAGTGCTGAAGAATGAAAAATTTGGTGGTAATCTCCACAGCAATGCCAATTGCTGCAGGAAATTCCGGGGGTTGAATAATAGTTTTAACCCACTATGTTTTAAATTAAGATTTAATGTTTTAATTTAACCCTCCCTTGACTTGTATTTGAAAAATAGGCATTCTGTATAAATATGTTTGATGTAAAAAAAAAATGGATTCTTGCAGATGCAAAACATACTTTTAAACATGAATAGCTTTATGTTTGTTTTATAATGGAATATCATCTTTTAAAATGCAGTAATTATTTTTATATTCATCAAAACTCATCATAATGTATGAGCCAATCTATTCGTAATTTCAAAATTAAAAAAAATATATAATAGTCAACAATATTGTTACACACAACAGACTCTTTATAAACCATTTTAAACAAGAAAATAACAAATGATTGCTTTTAAAAGTACTGGTTATAAAACAACATTTATAGCAAGCAAGGGATCATGCAGTGCGCCGAGCTATTTAAGCAAAATGAAATGTTTCAGAAGCAATGTGAAAAATCAACAAATAAATAATCAGCAGAATAATCTGCAAATTCTAATTATAGAATAATCAGCAGATTCTAATTATAGAATAATCTGCAAATTCTAATTATAGAATAATCAGCAGATTCTAATTATAGAATAATCAGCAGATTCTAATTATAGAATAATCAGCAGATTCTAATTAGAGAATAATCTGCAAATTCTAATTATAGAAATGAGAAAAATGAAGCTCATAAGAGCCCAGTTTGGAAGATAAGTTTATAAAACTGAAGCGATAAAAAGAAAACCAATTACAGAAAATTCATTTTTGTTTATTTTAAAATTTAAAGGTTATATTCAAAGCCTTAGATGCATTAAAAAATGTTCTGAAAAGTCTTCGTGCTATATGAACATAAGTCTTTGTGCTATATGAACATAAGCCTTCATGCTATATGGACATAAGTATTTGTGCTATATGAACATAAGTCTTTGTGCTATATGAACATAAGTCTTTGTGCTATATGAACATAAGCCTTCGTGCTATATGGTCATAAGGCACCAGTCCAGTCTCCCGCAGCATACGAAACAATATATACTCAACCAAAGAAGAAAGAATACATGTTGAAATATTTTTGTTTCAAGGGGTGGTCACAATAATTGGCAGCAACCACTTGCACAACTTGTTATATTACTGCACACACACACCTTCTCCTAAATGGTGTGGTTATCTAATTCCACAATTTCTGCCATGAACCACGAATGTCGTCTGGTTTATGAAATAAATGACTATTAATTACATGCATACTTTTTTGGTTGAGTATATCATAAAAACATTGATATTTTGGGTTTAAATATGATTGGACATAATAGTAAAATAAAATTTACATTCTCAACAGCTCAGTACTAATAAACTGTGCCATACAGAAAATCAGAAAACAGAATTATCAATAATATGATTGGTTGGTTGTATTTATTTTCGTGCTTATATCCGATTAAGGTTCAAGCATGCTGTCCTGGGCACACAACTCAGCTTCCTGTGC
>JAULBS010145533.1:0-12450 GCA_032355785.1 Symmetromphalus regularis | reverse complement strand
GACCCCCTTTCAGAAATCCTGCATCCGCTCCTGAATAGTGTCATGCAATAGAAAATAGTGGCGGATCCAGAGGGGTACAGGGGACTGGACCCCACCCTTTTCTCGTGTTTTATTTTTTACATTTAACGAGTGGAAGGACGTGAAAATTAACATTTGGAACCCCCCCCCCCCTCCCCGTGTCAGAAATTCTGAATCTGTGTCTGGAAAATGAATGTTGTTTCTGCCGAAACCTGTCATAGTGGCCCTATGGGGCTCTTTGGTTCAGGGCGGGTGGGGGGAGGGGGCAGAGGAGAAAAAATTTCCCGAAATTTTACACATAAAAACACGTACAAAGTTCTCACTTTGTCTTTTTGCTTTGCCCGAATATCCCCCAGTTTTGCCCGAATATCCCCCAGTTTTGCCCAAATTTGGGAGACCAGTTGCCACCCACATCCCACCCTGGGTCGTACACCTATCGCAGTGCTCATTAAGACTTGCAATAAATAAATAAATGAAATCAATCAATCAATCAACAAACAAACAAGGAAATGGATCTATTTTCGTCCATATTATTTTAATAATCATATATTAGATTTATTTTCGTCCATATTATTTTAATAATCATATATTAGGGTATCAGGCGTGAAGGCAGGGTTTTTGAAAGAGGGGTTCAAATGTGATGGGTAGTGGGTCATTTTCATGTCCTTCCACTCGTAAAATGTAAAAAAAAAACACCCAAAAACTCCAGAAAAAGCTGTTCCGAACTTGGACAGCCCTGGATCCGCTACTGGGTGTAAATGGTGAAACTGTCTTACTGAAGGTTTAAAATATAACTTTATCACATTATAATGCAGATAATTAATTAATTGTTATGTTATTTACTTTTACAGGTGATGCATTCTTCAGGCAATGACAGTAACTCGCTCAAATGTCAGTTTGACATTTTACTACAAAACGTGTTTGACACCCAGGTAAGTTATTTAAATAATAAAATTTCACTTTTTTTGTTTGGCAATAAATGTTGTTGATCTAATCAATCCATAATGATAGACCGATGCAGCATTTACTGGACGTTTCTAATCTGTACATGGAAATTAACTGTTAATTGCAAGAAAATTAAAATTAAATTGTTTGGAGAAAATAAGAAAGGTTTAATTTAGGGAATATGATTTTAGAGAATGTAGAAGCCTATGAGTATCTTGACATAATTTGTCATAAAGTCTTAAAAAGTAAAGTTTGTTTTATTTAACGACGCCTCTTGAGCACATTGATTTTAATCTTATCATCGGCTATTGGACGTCAATGATATGGTCATTCTGACATATTTGTTTAGAGGAAACCCGTTGCCGCATATAGGCTACTCTTTCTGATAAGCAACAAGGGGTCTTTTATATGCACCGTCCCACAGGCAGGACAGCACATACCATGGCCTTTGAAGAACCAGTAGTGCTTCACCGTTTGTAACGGAAAATAGCCCGAACCACAGATGTGTCCACTGAGAAGGATCGATCCGACGACGGACTGCTTCACAGGCAGACACTCTACCATTAGAGCTACATCCCGCTCACTTTTTCATAATTTTTATAATCAAATTATTTGTGAGCGACCTCCTGAAATCCAAAACCGAATTGACCCGTAAACGTGCTGTAGTCCACAAACATAACCCCTGAAAATGCCCGCGGCGATTGGCAATGCTGTCCAGATTGCCACTGTGTGTTTCATTCTCCGCGGCACTTTTTTTGCCGCGTCGATAAAAAAAATTCAAGGTGTATTTTTTTTCTTGTTACATTGTATTAGAAATAAAGTATACTTCACACTAAAATTACCGTCGAAAATGCAGTACACGATTTCTCAAAAGCATTTATTTTGCCGTGGGGTCATTCCATGTCAAATCAATAGATTTTCTGACAATTTTCCACCACTCCGTCTTAGAATTGGCCAAAAAATTATATCCTGAAAATTGCAGCTTAATCGGATGCTTTTTCAAATTTTGGCAGAGGTTAGAAGTTTTGTGTTTTTGTCAGTTGTGTCATTTTTTAATGTAAATTTCAGCGACACTTTTGATTATCATTTTCAAAACTTCATAAAAATTGGTATAATTATCGTAGAGCTTCCAAATTTGATATTTAAACTAATCAGACAATGGGGAATCCAAATTTCTAGTCATATTAAGTGTAAGACTAGAAATTTGGATTCCCCATTGTCTAATTAGCTTAAATACCAAAGTTTAAAGCTCTGTGATAATTATTACAACTTTTATGAAGTTTTGAAAATGATCATCAAAAGTGTCGCGGAAATTTACATTAAAAAAATGCCAAAAATCTGACAAAAACACAAAACTTCAAACCTCTGCCAAAATTTGAAACATTATCGGATGAAGCTAAAATTTTCAGGATATCATTTTTTTTGACCAATTCTAAGACGTAGTGGTGGAAGCCATTTGTTGATCTGACGTGGAATGACCCAGTTGTCAATTTTAGTTGTCCTATTGTTCAGTATTCGCTAAAATCAAACTATTTATATTTTATCCGTGGCAAGCATTAGATTTAGCTGGATTGGTGTAGGGGTATTATGACGTTCAAAAGTCAGGAATGTTTTCTGGGAATAAATTGTTCCAAGCAGAATGTAATTATAGGTGGAACATGTATCGGGTCATTGATTAAAACTGGAACCCTATTCCTAGTATACAAGTTCTGTAGGATCTTATATCCTAGGAAATGTATTCCACGAGAGCATGGAGTGGGATGTAGCTCAAACGGTAGTGTGTCCGCCTGTGAACCAGTCGGTCGGATCGATCCTTCTTAGAGGACCCATTTGCAGTTTGGGCTATTTTCCATTTCAACCAGTTATCCACAACTGGTTTATCAAAGGCTGTGGTATGTGGGACGGTGCATATAAAGGACCCCTTGCTGCTTATTGGAAAAGAGTCACCTATTTGGCAGCAGGTGGTTTCCTCTAAATGTATGATTGACGTCCAATAGCCGATGATAATGGAAATCAGTGTGCTCTAGAGGCGTCGTTAAATAAAACAAACTTTGTTTTTTTTTCCATGAGAGCATATTCCCAAGTGTACTCAATATAACACAAACGGAGTGTTTTTACGGGACTACATTTCAACCCACAACAGTACATTGATAAACCACCTGTTATTAGCAAAGATCTTCATACAACTTGACGCACAATGCATATTTGGGCAATTCCACAATATTGTCAAACAGTTAAATGAATTAACAAAAAATCTGTGCATATAGATAAACAAAAATAAATAAATTTTGAAAGCACTTTTAAAGGATAGTACTTTTTTAGGAAAAAAAATAAAATTAAATATGCTTTTTTATTTTCTTGCATTCGTGCTTTTAAGATTTATAAATATTTCATCTGCAAAGGTTAAATATTGTCCAATTGGTCACTCACAGGCCCCACGCCTCCAAATTTTAAATAACATTACAAAAATTACTATTATTATTTTTTTTTAACCTTTAATATTAAAGAATCTGAGGATTTTTAGACCCCCCACTCCCCAAAATGGATTTTCTGGATCCGCCACTGACTCCCTGCCCAGCTAGTAATTATAATTTATATCATCTTAGTGACAGATTAAGTAACAAAGCTGAAGAATAATAGTATTTTATTATGGTGACAAAGATAAAGTCATATGCATTACAAAAGGTAATATGTGGTTTCACAACAAACAGGAAGCATACAAGCGACAGTAAAATAAGATGTTATGGAACATGCAGGAGATTCGCTTTAACAACAAAACACGAAGTGATCACACTGTTCTAGTTAGACAATGATTTTGTGATTATGTTTTGATGTAATATCTTGAAAACAACACGTTCTTTAATAATTTGCTGCTTCAGAACCAAACAGCCACCATGAATTAACGGGGGTGGGCAGCAGGCATGGCCTCACTTTTGAGGGGACAACTATTTAAAAAACACACCTAAAAACTACTTTTTTCAGAATAATAATATTTTCAGATTGTGACAAAAAAAAGTGGTCGAAATCCGGAGTTTTCGAAGTATGAGGTGGTTCCTACACGAATGCTGCTGCCCTTCGGTCAGCTACTTTTCAGTGCCCTCACTTTCAAATGTACTCCGCACACCCTGCCAAAATGGTATAAGTCTGGGTTTGATACTTAATGGTATCACTGAATGCCCTTAAGTGAGCTGCATCTGTGGCACAAAGGTTGTACATAGGTTTCTGAAGCTATCCCACATTTATCTTGAAATCAAAACATATTCCACATAGAACTTGTGTCTAGGTGAGAAAAGTTTTTGGCAGTTTTCTCCATTATCAGCTACCCCAACTTACTCCGTTTTGGTTCTGAAGCAGCAAATTTTCATGAGCCAATTTTGTTTTGAAGTACCACAGGGGCTGCCCTAAATGTCCACCAATAAGAGTAGACTCACTCAAACATATATAAGAGTATCACTCAGTATTGTTCCATTGTTTGTACAGGGTAATAATATAAATAATTTAATGTAAAGTATTTCCAAAACACATGCTTTAATTGTTCATGATGGAATTACCTTAATTAATGTAAAAATGAGAAATATTTTGTGATGGGTGCACTAATTATAAGTGCACATTAATGTATACAAGGCTCATTCCATGTCAGATCACCCAATGGGTTAAATCCTACCCTCTCCAATTCGAATGAAATTTCGTATACGGGGTTATTTTGCAAAAAAACATCCATGTTTCAGCTCAATCAGACCAATGGTTTCAGAGATATGGCACTTTCTTTTTTTCTCATTTTTGCAAAAAGGGCATGACTACCAAAATTTAAATCAGAAACTGGATACTGTAACTGAACCATAAGGAAGATGGGTCTCATGGTAATAGGTTATTATGTGTTTAAATGAAATTCAAATAAATAATATGTGCAAGTCCACACCAAATTTGAGTTTATATTCAGGAGTTTAAAAGTTTTAAATGGTATAAACTCCATTACGTTCATCTCAGGAATAGTTTTGCTAGAGACTATTTCTAGCCCTATATATTCTGTACACATATGCATGTAAGTCCCTGTAAATAAGTGTGCACCTTCTGATTTAACTATCACAAACCATTACTTAGTTTTAACAATATGTAAAAGCATATCATTTATTTACAAAGTTTAATTTTCAGCTTATTAAAATATTAAAATCATTATTGGCTTATTTTTAGTGTACATAAAAATTATAACAGTTACTGTTTTTATAAAAAATCTTTTAACTATGAAAATGCAAAATATTTTTACTAAATATTATATTTGTTACACATTTCTATAAAAGCACTAAGAAGGCAATAAATGATAATTCGTAATAATTCCAACTACAATAACAAAACATAATAAACACTGCATGAGAATGACAAAACAAATCTCACAAATAAACACTAGTAAAATACAAATCAACGTTTATTGCACTAGTTCACTACGTCTGCAGCAACAGCCACTACAACAACAAGTCTAGTTTTATCAGCAATTTATTGAAGTCTTAAAAATTATTTTAAAATTAGTAAATGGTTAACTATAACAAATTTAGCACTGGACTCTTACACTAACCATAAGTTAACCAGGACGGAAAACACACAAAACATCAAACTCTAAAACAAACAAAACTACACTGATTATTTGTTTAATGATTCCCCTCCCCCACCCCCACCCATAAATAAATATTGGCATTTGGGAGAAACACAATAACATACGGTATACAATAAGCATAATCTGGCCTAAATTAAAATCCTGTTTTCCCTTGTTATTTCAGCATTAGGCATGTAGATTGCAAATTTATTTTATCTCCCCACACCCCTAGCCCTCCCTCCATGGCTGCTTACTAGGATTGAAAAGAACTATATGTAATTATTATTTTAAAAAATAATAAATAATAAATTCATGACTTGTGTAAATCTCTTGAGGTTCTGTGTTCTTGAAAAACTATCAAAAGCCAAATTAATGAAGGACAAAGTGACAAAATGTAATTCTGATCTTAGTTGTATAACCACATGCATTGAACAAAAATACTGGTCATGAAAAACTATAGACATGTTAATACTTCTGTGATAACATACACATGCATAATATAGTAGACACAGTATATACATACTTAACAAAAGTAATAAAAATTATTGTGGTTATAGCGTATATATTTTCTAACATTAACAATTAATATGTATAAGTAATGAACAGAAATGGGTCATAATTAGCATTACATGTACCAAGCATGGGAATTGGAAAAAGTGGCTTACCAGTATTCAACCTAAAATTTAAATTAAGTCTAGCCCCTGATATGGGTTCCAGGAGAGGGAAATCTCTTACCCTAAAACAAATTTGGGTATTTTTGAGGTCAGTTTGTTGCCTCAGTGCACAGAAATTGAGAAAAACAGTTTCCATTAATGTACCCACACTGACGGGTTTTAAAAAAAAAAAAAAATTGTTTACTCATAGCCTTGGGGCATATGGGATATACCTTGAGCCGTACAGTGAATTTTACTGGTGCCCATATAAGCATACAATTCCCATACCTGATGTACCATAATTATGTTATATGTTATGAACTGTTATAAAATTATAAAAAATATGATTTAACACTGGCAAATATTTATAAACAACATTAATAACTTTCACTGCTTTTACAACAAACAATCAAAATGACAGCCAGTTTTTGACAAAAGTTACTTTTGGCAAATCTCATTTTGCTGACAACTTTGTCCCATGTAAAACAGTACATGCTAGGCACAAAATAATTTTTTTCACTTAACTAGCAAATTGCTAACCAATGTTAAAAAAAGATTAGCAATTTTGGTAAAATGTGTAGCAATAGTTTCCAACAATTCATGGGCTACTTCTAGCAAGCTTTGTGAGAGTATATTAATGAACTCTAACTATGCAGTGTCATCAATTCATTGGCATCATGGGATTATACATCGGTATATGTGTGTGAGATGCTTTGACATTCATAGATGTGTATCAGGTAGCATTGGTTCACTGGTGTTTCACATTTTGCTTTGAACAGATAATTTTGACTTACAGTTTGGGTTTTTTCCATCGCATATTGCGATGCAATACCCGGTTATTTTGTGCCTTGACATGCACCAGTCCAGTGTACTGTAATGGGATATAAACCAGGGCATTGACACACATATGTAATCCTAGTAACCCAGACATCACAATGTAAGTGACTATCACTTGCTTGTACAGTTATATAGTCCAACCTCTTACAAAAGAAAAGTTTGTTTTATTTAACGATGCCTCTAGAACACATTGATTTTTATTTCAAACATATGGTCATTCTGACATATTTCTTTAGAGGAAACCCGCTATCACCACTTAGGCTACTCCTTCTGATAAGTAGCAAGGTTTTTTTTGTATGCACTTTCCCAGACAGGACAGCACATACCATGACCTTTAATGAACCAGTTATGGATCACTGGTTGGAACGGAAAATAGCCCAAACTGCAAATGGGTTTACCGAGAAGGATCAATCTGATGACCGACTGTTTCACAGATGGACATGCTACCGCTTGGGCTACATTCCACTCCAACCTCTTACAAAGGACCACTTTTATAATTTCATGTTTATATAAGCCATCCCAGTTATCTCCATTCTGCACACAAATACAGGTACATCACTTCCACAGAGGACAGTTGATAAAAATGTTAAAGTTCACTTACAGTATATCCATGACTGATATGTAAAGGTAGGCTAGACTGTAGTAACAATTATACATGAAGAGATACGCATAGGAGACGTTTGTTAACATACATTGTAACAGTTTAATTTAAGCATGATTGCAATGAAGAAATAAGTAAATAATTCAATTAACACCTGAGTATATAGTATATAGTGATGTAGATGAGGATCATGATACCTATACTGTTAACAATAATAGTTAAAATTGATAAAATATGCTCTTTTTTTTTCAATTAAATTATTCGTTTTGAAACAAAATAAATGCTATCAAAAGTCCCAATTATTAGTACCATTTTTCCATAATTTGAAATAATTAAATTTGATAAAATATGTTGGGTTTTTTCAATTACATTATTCATCTTGAAACAAATCAAAGGTCCCAATTATTTGTAGCATCTTTCCATAATCTGAAAACTCCACCAATAAAAAACAAAGACGACTATTCTAAATGCAGAATTTAAGGCACTAGCTATTACCATAACATATAAGCACCAAAACCAGTGCATCTAAATAACTAAATATTTATTTATTTAGATAAACACTTCCAATCTACATTATTAGATATCACAACCATTACCAACCAGGTTAAAACATGACTTGCTTCATGTTAGGCCAGAGTTTTTCATTTTTAGTTTCTCAAACACAGGTTCCCAAAAAATAGGGTATGAGGGAGGGAAATTTTTTTTATTACAAAATGTCTTGTGAGGAGAAAACAAAATTTGGTATAAAATTAATTTTACCAGTTTTACTGATTTAAATGGTCATATGCCTGCATACATGTACTTCTATATTCATCCTCTATGACTTTTTTTTTATTCAACTTCAAAGTGTATATTTAATGTTTTTGTTTAAACCCTTGGCAGAGTACCCATACTATGGTAAATATTCTCGATCTCAATGGTGTAAGTTTTTTTCCTTTTTTTTCTTTTCTAGCCTTCAGGACAGTCACTGGAAATAAAATAAGTGTGAATGTTTACTTTTAATTTCGTTTTAATTTAGCAAAATACAGGGTCAGCGAGTTTGTGAAACAAAGAATAAAATTCTGGCCTTAGGAGTTTTAAAAAATACATGGATAACAGAATAAGAACGTTCGAGATTCAAATGATACTGAACACACTTCCAGCAGTATGAAATAAATATTAAACACAATTATCAGAAAATATATTTTCAGTTTGTTAAAATAAAACACCAAATTCAGGTATTTACTATTTATACTAAACAATTAGATGGTACTTACTACAGTATGTTAAATATACCCGTTAGTCTAAGTTAAAAACTACCTACATTGTATATAACTATTACAAGACAAATAAATGTAGTTAACTAGTAACATTTAAACCAGTCCAAAAGATTATACACTCAGTTAATATAAAGAATATCAAATTAAAATTTAAATAAATTAAAAATTGTAAAGTATTTTATGTATATAGGAAAAATATCTAGGAACATAAACCCTAAAATTATCAGGCCTCCAGTCAGTTGTCTGGCACTCAAAATTATCTAGGTATAACCCTGAATAATATCTTATAAAAGTTGTTTTATTATTACAAATATTCAGTAAACACAGATTAACAATCCCTGAAATTGCCATGGAGATTCTCATTAGTGTGACATTTTTTTTTCGAGGTTTATTTTTTCTCATTAAAAATAAGGTTCACTTTATGCTAAAATTGCTGTGGAAAATGCTGTGGAAATTTTTTCTCCACAGTATTTATTTTGCTATGGACATTTTCTTAAAATTGCAGGGTTTGGTTTAACAATTTCATTTAATAAAGAAAAGAAAGAGTTGATGTCAATCTGTCTTGAGTACATCATAAACATAGCATTGATAGTTAATGCATATTATAGTATTAGAAACATAAAACATGTTTATGACAATCAAAAGCAAATAAAACATGTAAATATCTGCAAAAACAAAAAACATTCACAAACAATTAGAAATGACTAAATTCAAGTGCTTCCAAGCCAAAAAATAACTTGAAAATGTGTTATGTTCAACTTTCCAGTAATTTAAAAGAACCCTGTAAACGTAGGTTTATAAGAGCAGAGAAAATTACAAAGGTTATGTAAAATGACATAAATATCTTGACGTTCAATATCAAATACAAAACAACAAAACATAAACATTCCATGAACATTCAACAAAGTTTATGACATACATAATGGACATGAAAATAAGAAGATCTATATGATACATAAGTACTATATAAAACATGCACAGCAAACAACAATTTTAAAAAGTTAAAGAATTATTATTGATATCAAGGTAATTATTTTCCAAAATACAATTAAAATAAATTTCATCTGAATTTAATAACTTTTTTATTTTATTGTGAGCAACAATTAAAAACAAAATCTTTCTGTAATAAATATTTTTAAAAATAGCACTACAATACTAATTTCATGAACATTTAAAAAATATTATTAAGTCGAACCAATTACATCTGTCATTACTCAGAATGATTACACACACACAACCTTTGAAATTGCCCAAGGCAATTGGCAATGCCATTGAGTTTTTCATTCTCTGCAGCACCTTTATTATTAAAAATAAAGTATACTTTACGGTAAAATTGCAGTGGAAAATGCTGTGCGCACTATTTTTGCCCAGGATTTATTTTGCCGTGGACATTTTCTTAAATCCAGGGGTTGTATACATGAAAACTGAACAAAAACAGAGTAAAATCATTGGTACATTTATGTACATACCGGGCAAAACTGAGTATTGATATAATTACGTGATTTAATATTTAACATCAATGAGTATGTTATATTTTGTTCAGACTGACAAGTAAATATTATGCATAGGAAATTAATCTTGTATATAATATTCATTGTTAAACTGTATCACTCAACACCTATCAATTTTAATAACATTCACTATCAATTTAATCAGTTATTGTAATATACTAATAACAAATATTGCAAAGCTATAGATTTATATGGATATAATTTTTCTGTCATTCAACAACTTTACAAATGTAAAATTTCAGAAATTTTGAATTCTGTCAATTACATGACTTATATATAAACTTAAGTTATTTTGAAAGACATGATTTAAGACACAGTATTTGAAAGATTTCTAACTTCTTCAAATAAAACAGGAATAAAACACCTGTTAAATTCTTGTTTTTGTAAAATAAATCTCATATAACAACACAATAACATCTACCTTGCAAATAATTAAACTTTAAAAAGATAATTACAAATGTTAAAATAACAAAAAACATACATATAAAAATTTAAATATCCCATGGCAACCTTATCAAAAAAAAAAAAAGATTTAAAAATCAGTTTGTAACCACAATTAGTGTAAAAGAATGTAAAATGTCAATGAATTCTTTATGAGAAAAATGTAAAAGGTCATCTATAAGCCTGACACAAGAGATCAAAACCTAGCAATGTAAAACACCAATCTAAAATACCAGCTCTAACAAGTGATTACAACAAACAACACTATTAACTAATATTTCTATTCTTACTATGTATGGAAAGGAAGCAATATCATTGACAAAATAAAACAAATTTAAGCAATAAACCTGTTTTTCTCAAAATTATTTTACCATTAATTCATTAAAAATGTACAAATTGTACAAAATAACAGTTTGTGTTATCAATAAAAAAAAAAATTAGTTCAGAGAAAACAACATAAATATTCTTTTCAGGTGATTATTTAGTGTTTCCCCCCAAGTTACACAATGTCACAGGTAGTAACACACATCTGAATGCCAGGGCCATAAAATAATAATACTAAAGTATAAATCCATTTATTACAGTATGATTTATAACTCAATGGTGTCTACTATAAGTATTTCAAACTTACTGAAGAAGGCTAATACCTAAAAGTGTCTGAAATTTTGAAAACTTTATGACATTTATGCCATTAATCAATCATTTCACTGTCACTATGCAGTGGATTTTTTTTTTTAAATGAACATTTTCCATCATATATTTATATTTTTGTGATGGAAGTACTATACTGTCACAAATCTATTACATAGCAGTTTATGATGGTATTGCCAATTGGTGGCAAGAACAGACTAGTGCATTCACAACAGGTCCTACAATCTGGGCGGAAGCATTGGTTACTATATGTATGTTCTGGGATTCCGGGGGGAAACACTCGTTACTAAACATAAGTTCGTGGTTCACTGTTATTGTCCGGCTTTATGTGAATCACATCCACCTGTACGTCATCCTCGGACAATTTTGGCGAATACCTCGCAGCAGCCTCCCTGTCCTCTCTGTCCTCCGTCAGGTCATTAGTACTGATGTGTGCTCGGACTAGTTCCGTACTGAGAATGATTTCATTTGTCACGTAGGCTTCACGCCGCACCTGTTCTCTCACAACTTGAGGCATATCTGGGATCAGCCATGCAATCAGACCGGTTATTACGACAATTACATTCTGAAAGAGGGAAACACATACAGCCATCATCAATCCTGCTATTTATGACAATCATTCTTACAGTAGAAATAATATATAGTAATAACATAAAATACATAACTTAATAAAGAAAGGAATTCTTTATTTAATGGCATACAAATAAACTCTTTAATTACAGGCCACCAGATGTCAAACATATATTTGTAACACATTATCTACAGAAGAATCAAGCTGCACCACAGAGGACATACCTTTTGATATATTAAACCTTACTATTACAATAAACCATCAACATTTAAAATGACAACTACTGACCAGCGATAATGTAAAACAGCTAATTAAACTTAGTAAATATTTAATCATTGCTACTACTCACAGATCAGATAATATTGTTACATGAGC
>JAULBS010145522.1:0-12451 GCA_032355785.1 Symmetromphalus regularis | reverse complement strand
ATTAAGCCATCACGTTCTTAGGGATCGATTCCTTTCCACTAATATATATGTAAAAAGAGCACACTGTAATACTTTTAACTATGATAGTACAATCTTTAATTGTGACAAATGTAAATATCAGTTTACTCATAAAGTCTTGTTTCTAGTCATATGGCGACAACAATTTTGCTTAAACAGTCAACTGCAAAATGTGAATGATGTTGTTTTGTGTGATTTTAATTATAAGAACAGTAAAAGTATTAGCTTGAATGTCTGTTTTGACAGCTAAGATTGAAGTTAGCGGCTTGTTGATGACAGCATCACCCCTGGCTGGTACGCTTATGATATTGATGGCTTCTCTAGGGCCTACATAACAACCGCATTTTCAAAAGTCATGGCAGTCTTCAGAATTATCCTTTATCACAGGGACTATGCAATGCACAGCCTTATTTTTGCCATACTGGTTAGTACGTTAAATGCTTTTGGTTAAGTGCTCCCAAAGGCAGTTTTAAAATGTATTATCTTAAATACTTTGTTTTGTTGATGCGCATGGTGTTTAATCTGTTTGGGGAAAGCAACAAAACTAACGGGCAAAAGAAATAATACCAAGGATAATTTAACGATAACTTTGAGGAACTACACAAAACTTTGAGAATAACATTGGTATTTGCAAAACAGATGTGTAGTCGACATAAATGCAATAATTTAATTAAACAAGAGAGGTTCATGTCAAACATATTTTATTCTTATTTTCAGTATCGTTTCTTTTGCCCGTTAGTTTAATTATTTATTTTGTCAGCCATCACAATTTAGCCTATGTGTTAATTCAGTTCGGCCTTGTGCACACTTAGAGATAAGATCTGAATGTGTTTTTGTCGTTCATATTACATTTAAATATGTTAAATATAATTCCCGTGGAAACATAATTTATTTTTCTTATATTTTAAGGACTTTACATACAAGTTCGTGGTAATGTGTCAAACTGATAAAGGGAGTAGAATTATACGTGTTTGTACTGGTTTTAAATGTTGTACTCCTGTTTTTAATTTTTATATTTTTCCTGACGATGTCAACATTTAGTTGACAAAACGTTAAGATTAAAAACTTGTGGTTATAAACAGAGGTCTTTTAACACAAGAAGCAACTTTAACAGAAATTTCGAAATGGTCGCCTCTTAATGCGACCATCTTGGTATACAAGACATCTTTCTTCACGTTACAACACGACAGCTACACATTAACTTTACGTATTAAGACAATCCCCACACCACTGGGATGATTCCGCTTAGCGTCCGTACCCAGTTAACATATCCACAGAGTACCGTAATGTACAGTAATTTGATTCTTGTGTCTGTTCAGTTTCAAGTAGCACGGCGTTGATTTCAGACCTCAGCTGGCTGGTGACAAATCTAACACCCTAGACGAGTTTACCATTATCAGACAGACGGCAGAAACACGTTGACCTTCTAACTGATAGATTGTCGTAGAGATATAATCCAGAAGTCATCATGATCTTTAGTGTTGTAGTTATATAAAGGTTCCTTGATGATCGAAAGTTGATCACTGTCGCTGATGTCGAAATCGTATACCGCTTTTCATCATTTGACCAAAGGAGGTGTCAAACTCGTAATACTGTGACATATACTACTTACACTTTACCTACGTCATAATTAATTTTGTGTCCACTACTATTTGGATAAGCGAGCGTTAATGCAGTTTGGCTTGGGGCTTCTATTAAGGAGCCAAGAACCGTAACTCGTTTCTCGCCAGTTACGGTCTTCATCTCACCCACTGTATGGAAATGCATATTAAGATGATTTCACAGACCTTGACAAACACTATGATAAAATGAATAATCTCAATTGTCCAGTGCTAAGTACATTTTAGGACTTTTGAAAGTTTTCTAAACGATTTATGGTACACACATTCAGTGAGCTTCTTATGCCCTATTTCTCCCTCAATGACCTTAATTATCATAATTTATATAGTCTGTGAAAAACGTTGTCATGTTGTTATTATTTTAAAATTATTATTATTATTTAGTTGCAAAATGTTTTTCGCTGTAATTATAATGGATAATATTTTGTTTATTTTGTACTTATATCGGATTTGTTTTCAACGGCGTTTACATTACACTAGAAACGGCATTATAAATAATTTTAACTAAATTTCAAGATTCTGAGGTTATTCTCACTAGATAACGCACCGTTGACATCGTACATGTATATGTATTTATACCTGTTAGCAGCAGAACAGATACTACGTGGTGTAACGTTAGTTTAAATGGTATAAATAACGTTTAGGTTTATATATTTTGTATAAAATATTCACAAAATTATATAAATCAGATTTTGCAATACCTATTAATATGCCATAAAAGGTATAAAAGCCGTATGATTATTGGAGGGAACAGCAAAGGCCTCTGAACCCACCCCCACCCCTCTTCACACCTGCCGCCTATAATACGTTCTTTTGTTTGACAATAAACAATAAATTTAAAAAAAAATAAAGATGCTTAAATGCTAGTTTTATGTTCAGTTTTAGTGTTTACTGGTGACTAACACCCTAGACGAGTGTATCCTTCTTAGACAGACGGCAGAAACACGTTGACCTTCTAATTGACAGATTGTCGTAGAGATGGTAGTCTAGAAGTCATCATGCTCTTTAGTATTGTAGTTATATAAAGGTTCCTTGATGATCGAAAGGTGATGACTGTCACTGATGTCGAAATCATATACCGCTTCGAAGTGTCAAACTCGTAATACTCTGACATATGCTACTTCCACTTTACCTACATATGACACTTTAGTTTCAACAATTCTTCTGAATAATTTAGTATATAATAATTATAAAGAGTCTGGAAGCAACGAATTCTGGTCAACGTGTCGAAGGAAAACAGCTTTGAAATCTTTCATTTGTATTTCATGATAAACATTAATTATTAAAAATAAAAGTATTAACTGAGAGGTTAAAACACTAAAAATAAAAACTGTTAATTATCACAAATGCGTTAAGTTCAAAATCAAATAAAGATTGCTCAGTAGTCCAGTGTTTGTCATCACAAATAGGCCAAATTAAGGTGTGCGCCATTTGATCAGTATATAAATACCATCTATAACAACCATCTCTCAACACAAATGGTCCACAACTCGTTTATTAAAGACGGTGGTATGTGCTGTCTTGTGTGTTGGATAGTACATGCTGCTTATCAATAAGAGAAGCCCCACTAATGTCTGAGAATTTCGTCTCTCCTACTAAGTCTAGCGTCTGTAATGGACAGACAGCACAGGAAGTGAACTGAGTGCTTGAACCTTACTTGAATATAATGACGAAAATAAGTACAACACACAAACAGTCTCTATATTAAACATGTTCATTCCATGCATTTTGACTTGTATACATAAGCTAAAACAAATGATCTTTTTGGTTCTAAAGCATCTTCGGAATTGATGAGGTATAGCAGTTTTGCTTCTTTTCTTTTTCTGTTTAACTTACTGACAAAGATATATTCAGATACATTATAAAAAGAAAAATGATTGACGTGCTAGAGCAAAAAATAAAAGTATTATTTTTTTGCCTTAAATTGCCTTGTTCATTAAGAGATATATTTACAGAATCCCTGAATAGATATGTCTGGCAATGCATTCTATAGCTCTTTTCAACGATTCTCTCTTTTTTCTTTGTCCATCGTGCTTGTCATATTGTGGCACTGACCACTGGGCATCACTTCCTATCCCACTGCGACGTACAACCTGTGGAACATAATAGAGCAAGATGAATTATGATTAATTGGGCTGGACAGCCAACCGCTGGGCACAGTCATCTGAATTACGTACTCAGGACAATGAAAGCTTAAACCTTAATTGGATATAGCCACGTTAATGTCATGCCGTACAGCAAGGAGTGTGATTAATTGAAAATACATCTGCCACGTACGTTAGTCCACTAGTTTTCAATAAACCGATACATGTCTGTCTGTCTGTCTGTCTGTTTAAATTACTAGACATCGGGAAATGTTTAGACTACTAGACATCGGGAAGAGAAAGGGTAATGGCATCTATTTTTTCCATGATAACAAGTGAATACGGTTGTAAATGGTAGACCCCGTTTAAGTATATAATACAACATAATACAATACAAAATAATAATATGATGTGATGTGATATAATGTGATGTGATGTGATATATAGTATAGTATAGAATAGAATAGTATGGTATGGTATGGTATGGTATGGTATGGTATGGTATAGCATGGCATGGCATGGATGGATGGATGGATGGAATGGTATGGTATGGTATGGTATGGTATGGTATGGTATGGTATGGTATGGTATAATTAATAAGAGTTTTCTTTTTTGATACATTATATTGTAGAGCACCAATAATACGAGTGTGTGTCAGCAGCTGATTCGTCCCAGAGTTCAGTAATTGTTGTTGTTTTAAAATAATGTCTCCATCTCCTTGAGAACAAATGTTACGTTATAGTATATTATGGATCCATCACACTGAAAACCCACTAACAAAAACGAGTACTCCAAACTAGAATGAGTGCTCCAACCTAGAACGAGTGTTCCAATCTAGAACGAGTGCTCCAACCTAGAATGAGTGCTCCAACCTAGAACGTGTGCTCCAACCTAGAACGAGTGCTTCAACCTAGAACGAGTGCTCCAACCTAGAACGAGTGCTTCAGCCTAGAACGAGTGCTCCAACCTAGAATGAGTGCGCCAACTTAGAATGAGTGCTCCGCAATGCTCAGTGAATAGGTGTACGAAACTTGGCCAGAAGTCCACAACTGGTTATCAAAGGCTGTGGTATGTGCTGTCTTGTCTGTTGATGCTAATCGGAAAAAGTTTCCTATTTAGCGGTAGCGGGTTTCTTCCAGTGACCATGATTCTGACGCCTAATAGCAGGTTGTTGTGTATCTGGCCTTCATTCATCAATCGCTTGTTTCCCAAATCTTTATCATCAGAGTCAACTTGAGAAGATGCACAGCTCTTTGAAGAGTGCTATACGTTTTAAGTGACATTTATAACAAAATAATGGCATGAAAAGACGCAGTTGCTTGCATTTACAGAAGTTCAAAAACACTAGCACGATTACATTGCTGTGTAACTAAATTGTAAAGCAAATGAACTTTTAAATTGTTAATAAGTTTAGCAAATTCAGTAGTCATCATGTTTACGTTGTAGCACATTTCTCACTGGCTATTTGGTCTTGAAAGCAAGGCAGATTTTCAGTTGAACATTAAAATAATAATAATAATAATAATAACACCCTTTTTGTTTCATGTATGAACATTTTTCAGCACATTGCATATTAGTTTAGTATTTATGCCACTGAAAGTTGTAGATAATTCTCAGTCTACGTTTCTTTCCAAAATATGTGGGGGCGGGGCGTTAAATGTTAAAGAAACAGTGATTGACATCTAGTGGATCAATAATGAAGCGGACGTCAAAGCAATTCTTATTTTACAAAAGGCATACCATATTACTGGCTACAAGAAGTGCTATAAATGTAAAATAATAAAACCGTTATCATATAATCATCACAATATTTTTTAATCAACAAAGCGTTGGTTATATCGAGCAGTCACTTCAAACCCGTGCAGGAATGTAACCATTGTTTGCAAAAAGGTCATCATACTGAAATATGGCAACTCGAACTACACATGGCGTGGATTTCCCAGCTGATGTATTTTGAGAAGTTATTTTAAAGAACACTAATTGGACACCATTTGATATTCTGTTCTATTCCAGGAAGAATGGAAGAAGAATAACGACAAGGGGAAAGAATCTTAAAAGCCGACCGATCTTCATTTGTGATATTTATTGGCTCACGGAGTGCAGTGAATTTTCCAGTGATTTCAAAGTCATAGATTTGTGAAAATATCCCTTGAATTCGATATTGTGCAGACCTATTTTAATGTTTATATTGATTTGATTTCACTTATGTTCTCATAAATGTTATTTAGTTCAAAACCATATCTGTGTAACAAAGACTGAGGCAGATTCCGTCCTATATGTGAGAAGGTGTTCACAAAAGACACCTCGGAGTTAAAACAGAGTCACAAGTATCAGGTCATGATAAGGTTCAAACACCCTGTCTTGGGCACACAACTCGGCTTCCTGTACTGTTTGTCCATGGCAGAAAGTAATTTTAGTAGGAGAGACGAAACCTGCTGCTACCAAACTAATGTGGCTACTCTTGCCGGTGAGTAGCAAGGGATCTTTAATATGCGCTATTCCACAGACCTAATAGCACAGTTGTGGACGACTGGTTGGTTAAGTGGTATACGCCTACCCACTAAGGCTTGCGGAGCATTCACTCATTTTAGTGTGGACGTTTCATATCGTAAAATGACCTCTCAGTGTTATAACAGAATAATATTGATTTTGTTTTAATCTGCACGTAATACGCACATAAATAACAATTTAGGTACTTGCTAAACTAATTGTGTTATTAGTAATGCAGTGGGAACCGTTACAAAGGTGTCAACTCGCCATTGTACGAAAAAACCCATGAAAATTGTTTAGTTTTCAAAGGTAATTAGATGGAATGAATAATGAATGAAGCCTGACACACGTTTTCATGCTGTATTGTGGAAACAGAAAGCTAATCACATTACTGACTTTCTTTACAGATGGTGAGACCCAGAACAACGCAAGTCTTTACTGAGGCGTTTAATAATCGTTTTGCGTGCGTTACTGCTTTAAGGAATAAATCAACAGTTTGTCTAGAGTCAAACACAATCGGATGTTCTGCTTCAGTAAAATAATTAATTCGTCCTTGGAAGAGCAGGGCTGAAATATCAAACAAAACTTACAGTCCATGGCCCATTCACGATGTGCTTTCAAACATTACTAAAACGTCCATAGATGATTGTGGGTTTTTGTTCTCTTCTTCGTTCTTCTCTCTTTCTTCATTCATTGTACTTTTTTTACAATTAACAAATGGTCACCAATTTTATACAAAGAGATCATTACCATTGGGAACACCTCTGATACTATTTGAATATAAGCGAAATGGAGGGGGAAATGTGAATGTTGGAATGAGTCGTTTTCAACTGAAGAAAGATATGCTTTATCCCGATTCATCGTTTATATCCAATCAAGGTTCAAGCACATTGTCCTGGACACATAACTCAACTTCTTATGAGTATGTCGAGGTCAGAGGTTAATGTTAGTAGGAGTTACGAAACCGCCAATGTGGCTACTCTTACTGATAAACACCAAGTGATCTTTTATATGCACTAACCATCAGACATGATAACACATACCACTGTCTTTGATAAAATACAACAGTGACCATGACTCATACTTTAACCTTTATACCTGTATATGTGATAAAAAATATGACAAGAACATTTGCTTTAATGTCCATATTTATTGATACAAGATATTTTGATAGGCAGATCAAGATCACGAGAGAAGAAACCTGCTGCTACCACACAAACTGCTATTTTCGATTAGCAGCAAACAATCCTTTATATGTACCTCCAAACATGATAAAACATACCAGAATTTTTAAAAATACATTTACATAGTTTATCCTACAAGTTTCAAAGACAGAAAACTTAAGGGGTTTAACGCGGAGCAAAAGTCTGTCCTCAAAATAATAATAATAATAACCATCATGCATATAATGTTAAGTTATTCTGACATTCAGGTCACAGATACAACATGACGTAATCATGCTAGGGAAACACTGATTGCATATGTACTTGTTAAAACTTGTTAACATGCAACAGCTGAATTTTCTAATTAAAAATTTCGTGTATGGACATCTATAACTTTAAGTAACGGCATATTAAATTTGAGTGATACCATGTCAGTAATCTTGTGTTCTGGTCTGGGATACCACAAACACTAAAAAAATCAGTGGGCGGAAATGGTGTTTGCGACTACTGAGTTAATCATCAAATGCCCAGCATTAGTAACAGCTTTAGACTGCCTACAAGATTGCATCAGTTCTCTTCCGATCGACAATTTGTCCCTAACAAATGTTTCCTTAGTGCACGGAATGTGTGTCAGTTCTAGTCGCAGGTAGGCGGCCACATTTAAACAAATGTAATTATACGTCTGATGAGCGCAGTCCATAGGTTTATTCAGACGGAGGGTCCAGGGAGCCTGGACTCACTCCTTTAATCACCAATCCATCCCCACCCCCATTAATTTGATCATAACTAACTATGGACCCAAGTTCTAATACCAAAAATATTTTGGGACCCAATTCGCCACCAAAATTTCTACATCGGCTCCAGCAGTCGGTTGACATGCGCCCAACAATTAGAGCCACCAATAATATCTGAAAACATGTTAGCCATTCCATTTCTGGAGTATTAGTGTCGTTTAAATAACGTATTATCGCCGATCCTTATGCAGCGCATGATAACCACTCGACTGAGAATCCAAAGACCCCAATAAATAAGAGATCACACTGATCAGCTGGTAGACAGCCCAGACTCATCTTATGAACCTCTGAGATTGAATGCTGCGGCTTGAGGAAAGGAAAGACAATCGTAAGTGATTTAGTCTTCACATTGAAGATGACTGGCCAATTCTGTACGTGATTATGATAAAGCACGTCTAACCTTAATGTCCATTTAAACAACGGTGTCGTATGGGTAAAGTACGCAGGCGTTGTATATGGGCCAAAAGTGCTCTTGCCCTGGGCTCCCCAACTAAAGATAAACATTCACCTTTATGTAGAACAAAAAGATATACGAAAGCTCTTTGATTTATTTTATTCATTTGTTCTTTCTTAGATGGGGTCAAACTGATAGTGACAACGTAGATTACTTTCTACTATCTTAACACGATCTTTAACACAGAGTTAAAAAAATGTTAGCTAAGGTTTGCACGCTGTAAAAGTATTTTAAAATACCCTTTTTTTCTATGAATCTAAACAATTTAAACACTACTTAAACATAATTAGTGTAGATTTTTATTTGATTATAATAAATATAATAAAACATTAACTGTCGGTTATGTGTACAAATAAAAAGATTTGTATAGCTACGAATACAACCGAATTTTTTTTTTGCATTTTGTGAACAACCAATCACAGACGCCGTTTGATAGAACACATGACACATCAAAAATGGCCTCCTAACAACAATGTACCCTGTGTAACACTTACCAGTAATAACCGCTGATAAAACAAAATGCTGGAGTGTTGTCAAACATTTCCTTCCGTTAAAACATCCATTCATTCATCCTCTGTTTAATTCAGTAATCACATAATTGATTTGTTTTTATTATTAGATTACAAAAGCTATCCAGACATGGACTGGCTTTTATGTCTATCGATCGACCATTAAAATAAACATATTGCGTTACTGATACGATTAATACTTATTATCAGACCATTCCATGACACTGTTTAAAGTCGTATATATATATCTGTCTGGCTCCGATGGTGTAGTGGTAACGCTTTTAGACTCAAGGCTGGTAAGTATCAGGATAAAAATTCTGTCGAGGTGTGGCGGTATGGTTGTTTTTTTATCTAGAGTGAATGCTCCAGAAGGCTCATGGGTAGGAATACATCACTTACTCCAACTAGTTTATACTATCATGTGTATGGAATAGTGCAGGGGCGTTAGAGCCGGCGGAGCTGCAGCCCCCCCCCCACCCCGCCCAATAATTCTTATAAATATGTTTTTATTTATTGTTGAATTATTCACCGGCAAATTCTGATGTTCAGAAACGGGAGCAGCCCGCCCAATATGAGCAGACCCCCCCCCTCCCATATGAATTTGGTTCCAACGCCCCTGTAGTGTACATAAATAATCCATTGCTACTTACTGGTAAGAGTAACCAGATTAACGTGACGGCAGTGGGTTTCGTCTATCCTACTAACACTAACCTTTGTCCTGTACTGAGAGCAAAGGAAGCTGAGTTGTGTGCCCAGGATAGCGTGCTTGAACCTCAATTGGATATATGGACGAAAATAAGTACAACGACCCACTATCTGTTCTAAAAACAAATTAATCAGCACAAATATTTCAACACCATGTTTTTCATTTATGTGCACCTAAAAAACATTGATGGTGAGGACATCGGACTATCAAGCTGAAGACAGTGGTTCAAAACCCGTCGGAGGCTGGCTTAAACATGACTACGTTTCAAAATTTCCAAATGTTTGACATCTATTAGCCAATGATTAAAAAATCAGTGTGCTCTAGAGGTGTCATTAAAACACAGGTTTAATAATTTAAAAAAATTAATACAACTAAACTCTACATGCTCGGATGCAGGATTTCTGAAAGGGAGGGGGTCCAAATGTGATAGATGAATAGGACTGGGAGAAAATGGTTAATTTCACGCCCTTCTACTCGGAAAATATATGTTAAAAAATGTGTAGAAAAGGGGGATGTCCGGACCCCCTGGACCACCCTTTGGATCCGCTTCTGAAAGCTATGATCTGAATATGTTGATATCAATCAGTAGTGTAATTTCCTATATAATAAATGATGTATTTTATAATTGCCATGATACTCCCTACATAATGTGATGTGATAGTTATAAATATATAATAAAGTTAGTCTACGCAAGAATGTTCGGGCGCGAGATCTAGCTCAAACGGTAGCGTGTGTGCCTGTGAACAGGTCGGTCATCTGATCGATCCTTCTCAGTGGACCCATTTGCAGTTTGGGCTATTTTCCGTTCCAACTAGTGGTCCTCAACTGGTTCATCAAAGGCCGTGGTATATGCT
This sequence comes from Symmetromphalus regularis, assembly GCA_032355785.1. Classification (NCBI taxonomy): domain Eukaryota; kingdom Metazoa; phylum Mollusca; class Gastropoda; order Neomphalida; family Neomphalidae; genus Symmetromphalus; species Symmetromphalus regularis. Next base: position 1,760 of record JAULBS010145522.1, on the reverse strand, counting down.
GTCCTGTCTGTGGGACTGTACATATAAAAGACCCCTTGCTGCTTATCGGAAGGAGTAGCCTGTGTGGCGGCAGCGGGTTTACTCTAAAGACATATATCAGAATGACCATATGTATGACGTCCAATAGACGATGATCAGATAAAAATCAATGTGCTCAAGAGGCGTCTTTAAATAAAACAAACTTTACTTTTTGTTGAATGTTCTTTTGGATAGTCATCATACAGAAATATTAAATGAGTATAAAATCATGCATTTGAAAGTGGGTATGGACACTGTCAAGTACATATAAAAGGCCAGCAGCTTTCAAAGTAAAATTAGTTTTATTTAACTGGTTGAAACGGAAAATAGTCCAAAATGCAAATGGGTCGACTGAGAAGGATCGATCCGACGACCGATCGGTTCACAGGCAGACAGGCTACCGTTTGAGCTACATGACGTTCACCAGCAGCTTTTCTGCAGGGAATCCCTCGTACTCCGAAAACTCTCCGGATTTCGGCCACTTTATTTTGTAACCGAGTTTGGAATATTTTTATGCAGCCCCCACCCCCATCCCCATACAAAACTATCCCCATAGTGATTTTTATTTTTATTAATTGCCACCTCTGAATCAATAAAACGTGTGTGTGTACGTGTGTGTGTGTGTCGCACGCACACGTGTATGTATACACATACATTCATACATAGATACATATATACATACATACATACATACATACATACATACATACATACATACATACATACATACATACATAGATACATTTTTGTGTTATATTTAATTGAATTAAATGACCAACTTCTACTCTACGGTAAATATTTGCTTATAAATATATATATTAATATATGTCGAATATTTTATTGTTATTGAACTGAAGAGCTATAAAATGCGTCAATGGTATCTTTTGATCACATCTTTGAGACAATACAATACAACTATGTGTAATGTTTGGGTGTCAGTACACGCCCATCCTTGGCGAACTCATAAAGCTGGTTCTGAAGGCGTTTCTAAATTGATTTTAATAGTTAACACCCTATCCTACAATCAACACCACTCCCTTACTCTCCTTTACACGATATATAACTTCAAGTGTTTTAGGAATACCAGATTAAAGTTTGTTTTATTGAATGACGCCTCTAGAGCACATTGATTTTTATCTACTAGTATTCATCGGCTATTGGATCTCAATCATATGGTCATATTGACATAATTATGTATTTAGAGGAAACCCGCTGCCGCCGCACAGGCTACACTTTCCGATAAGCAGCAAGGGATATTTAATATGCACCGTCCCAAAGAGAGAACAGCACATACCACGGCCTTTGATGAACCAGTTGTGGATCAATGGCTGGAACGGAAAATAGCCAAACTGCATATGAGTCCACTGAGAAGGATCGATCTGACGACCGACCGGTTCACATGCGGACACGCTACTGTTTGAGCTAGATCCCGCTCAAGGAATGCGAGATGGGCACATAACATTCGGGATCACTCCCTGTTGGTGATGTTTCAAATTTGTTTAGAATTCATAACGAAACTTATTTGTTGATCACAGTTGGTGAATACATATGGATGAGGCGCGGGTGCAGGAATTCTGAAAGGGGGGTCCAAATATGGATTTTTGAAAAAGGGGGAGGGAGTCCAAAAGTGATGAGTGAATAGAAATGAGGAATTTTTTTTTCATTTTCACGTCCTTCCACTTTTAAAAATCGAGAAAAGTGTGTGTGTGTGTGGGGGGGGGGGGGGGGGGGGGGGGGGGGGG
>JAULBS010145511.1:2298-12451 GCA_032355785.1 Symmetromphalus regularis | reverse complement strand
TATACATCCATCCATGCAGCTGCTTTTATGTGGGTTTTTTTTTCAAAATGAAAAGTGTTTGGAAAGATTTTCACCTGCACCCCTTATTTTTCTCTCTGTTGTTCTAAAAAGGTTATTTTCATGTGATTACTATTTAAAAGAAGGAAGCTAAGCTAACCCTAACACAAATTTGAAGACAGAATAAGTTAATTAAAAATAAAAAACAAGTAAATACAATGTTAATTAAATTATTTTTAAATGATGGGTTTCATGTGGATATTTTACCGGAAGAGTGACCAATTTCTCGTTCTCTTATGTTGAATAAAGTATTATGAACTATTTCATGCAATAATTTGGTTGAATGAAATCAATTACGTTTTAAAAGTAAAATAAAAAAGTATTAAAATATAGCTATAGTCAACAGTTGTTGGTAGTTATTAGTATTGTCTGTATGCCAATATTTTTGTTCTGAAGATGGTGCCAGAGGTGCCAAATTTTCCCTTGTAAAACTGCCGCTATTACTTGCAATATGAGTTTGACAACTAATTATAAAAATTGAAAATTATGTTTCTAAGTATTGTGTGTCTTGATGTAGTTGCATAAATGTTAAGCAATTTAGCCAAAATATCCTAAGCAGTCAAACAAATAAGAAACAGGTGATCAGACATAATTAGTGGAAGTAAAAATTTCACTCACAATGAAAACGAGCGAAATGGACAACATACTCATTGTTCTGTAACACTAACAGACTATACTTTGCATCACCAGAAGTGGAACATCAAAACACCAGCATTTTTCAGTTGAAAAATAAGTGCCAAAAGGATAAACAACTACAGTAACTGCCTTTCAAACCTTTTGCAACATGTACATGATACACAAAAGTATTTCACTTCATAACTTTTTGGATTATATATGGTTTCTACAGTAACAAAAATAGTAACAGAAAAGTGCCCCAAAATGGCTAGAAACGCATAAAAATAGTTTTTTTCCTCATAAGAAATTAATATTCAGTAAATTTTCTTGAAATTTTGTATAAAAATTTGGTCTTTTGTTTAATTTCCAAAACTGTTTTTCTTTTTGTTCTACAATCCCCAGAAGAAAGTTATTGTTAAAAACGATGGTGCCAATCTGACGTGACACAAAGTATAACTAACAAGGCCTTCTTAAAAATAAACATAAACAAAAAAAACAACTAATACTTATCATAGCTATTATTATTTTTGATGTGCATATGTACACACAAATCTTCTGACCTGTGATATAATTAAATGCAGTTACAATACATATGTAATTGATATTGTTTGTCATTTCAGACATCACTGAACTGAATCTTCCAAAGACTTGCCAAGTCGATTTTCCAGATCCAGACGACTTATTGACCTTCAAACTCAATATCTGTCCAGATGAGGTAAAATTAATTTTGTAATTTCTGCCATGGTATGTACCCAGTACTTTTTGTGCTGTACCGGTATACTTCGAGAGTTTCCGTTGACATTATCTTTACGGAAACTCGAGCAATAAATTATTGCTGTCATCAAACTAAATACATAAATGCAAAACGTATAATATAATAGAAGTTTCCTGATATATGTTGGTCAAATTATAAATATTTAATTGATTTTTCAGAAATTTTAATCATATGCCAGTGATTTTCCTTTTCCGGAATGTTGTGGAAATTAGAATTTTTTTTTTTTTTTTTTGCAGAAACATAAAGTGCTTGTAATATTTCGAGGATAATATTTGTTTAAAGAATACAGCAATTATTGATTTGCAGTATAACAATAGATTTGAAAGTTTTCCAAGGACACAAAGGCAAAAACAAATCATGTGTATGATGCCATTGTAAAAGGTTAACATGCATAAAAATTAAGAAATGTTTCCTATCAGTATCATCTGGAGGAATTTTAGCTTGGAAATGTTAATAGTTACTGGCAGAAACTATTTGCTTGACATACATTATAATTTGGTGAAATAAATAAGCATTTAACAGCTTTAAACGCATAGTCCCATGGACACTTGACCTAATTAATTTCCAAACAAAGAATTAATAATGAATTATGCTCACGGACAAATAAATCGAAAGAAAATAATGTATATATTTCAAGTCACGTAACGGGTATTTCCCCGTCAGCCATTATTTAAAAATGTCTGAATATTTTTGTAGCTGCAAAAACATTTTATACCAATTTATTTTGCCCCATTAGGAGTTCCAATCTTGAAATTTTAAATGTGAAAAAAATCAATCGACTCTACATGGAATTCCCTCTACCATGTATAACAAATGCAGGTAAGTTTCATTTGTAATCAATATTTAGACCACAAAGCACTTTAAATTCCATGGGTCTATGCCTTTAATTGACAAATAACAAATAAGTCAACATTTCCAAAAACAAATGAGACTGCATAAAGCAAGATTGGAGTACATGTACTGGACCGGGAAACTAATGTAGTTTGATTTCTATGTGCATTAACTTTTACCTATGTAAATCAACCAACAACATTGCAATACTTTGTTTTTGTTTTCAGGGTTTTTACAGAGGCGGTAGATTTGTGTTTAGTTTCAAAGTTGGACAAGGATATCCTCATGACCCACCAAAGGTGAAGTGTGAAACGATGGTGTATCATCCCAACATAGACTTAGAAGGAAATGTTTGCCTTAATATTCTCAGGTAATTAGATTTCAACCTCAACATAGCTGCAGGAAGTGGGTGCTGTTAATTAGGGGTGTAACGATATACCGGTATATCACAATACTTGCCAAGCACAATGCATACCGTAATATGGTTTTGTGTATCGCGATATATCTTACCTAATGTATGTCCATTCTTATAAAACCTATATGACAGTAAGTTAAAACTTATAAATCTGCTGTGTCAATATATTCTCTTTTTTTGTCAGAAATTGGTACAGGTCTGCCTGCCTGAGATACGTTTAGTAATTAGTATGATAGTATCAAAATATGACATTATTGATGTTTTCCTAATGTCTTGTTTTTACAATGCCTTTACAATTTCTTGTCTCATAAAAATGATCGAGGATGACTGAATGGAATTGTAACAGACTGACCAAATGTACAGATACCTAATTAGCATAGCAAAGAAGAATACCAGTTATTTGTTTTTCCTTCTGATAAATCATAGATATGATATGTTATGAAGTGAATATACTAGTACGTATGTTTGAAATATTTATAGAAGACTTGAGTTATTATGTAATGAGTTGACAAAAATAAGAAATGATATATTATTATTATTAATTAGGTGAGCGATTTCCAAGTGGTACGAGTGTGGATGATCACACCTGTTGATTGAAATTACGGGTGCTGTAAGGGTGTGTTCGCACCTGTGCACCTTAAAAACTAAGGTCTGGTTATGTAAAATTAGACATGCATGAGCTACCTGCAAACTAAATGATCATTCATGCAATTTTGACAGGCTTGTCAGGTTTAGTAAGAACCACATCACTTGCCAAATGGAAGTGAAAATTTCAACGGACAATTTAAAAATTATAATCACCTATCCAACCAGAGTTTCTGATGACCGTTCTTTTTCTTTTATAATACATTACTCTATTTCACAAATTTTAAATTAGTTATAGGTGTCGAAACTAGTGGGGTATTGCCCACCCTCACTCAAAACCTGGTGGGGTGTTTCAGAGTATACTCTGCCCCTCACCCCAGTTTTGAGTTTGTGGAAATACATTTTTCACTTAGCAAATCAATACATTTTAAATTTGAAATGCAAATACCATTTTATAGTTTTCAGACAGGTGTTAATAATTAACTATTTTGGAGTGAATCATACATCAGTATATTAATATGTTTTTGTTTCCTTTTCATTAACAATAATGCAATTATGTTTTGGCAGAGAAGACTGGAAGCCTGTTCTTACTATAAACTCTATAGTGTATGGATTGCAGTACTTGTTTTTGGTAAGTTAATCAACTATTACAGGGTTTCACGTTTAAGGTGCGCGATCGTGCTCATGCCCCACTGCTCCCGTAGATTTTTATCAAGGAGCTTGAATAATCGTGCTCCAAAAATACCATCGAGTTCGGTAATTCTCGCTTTCTGCAAAAATATCCGAATATAATTAGAATCGATCATATAAAAAAATTTAATCGTTTTAAATTATCCCAAAATATCTAATAAATCTTCAACTCGCGTAATTTTCGGAGAATTGGAGCAAATTTTATTTTAACTTTCCGTTTTGTCAATTAATCGACTGGTGGTCGTCTCTGCGGTAAAATTAATTTGATGTAACACATACAGATATCAGTGTAGTCGACTATTTTTGTTTCCAAAATGAGGATGGAAAATCCGTTTAATTAATAAACTGCTATTTGGTGACAAGTAATTATGTTTTCTGAGAAAATAGGGAATTCTGTTTCAGATAGGTTTTTCCACAATTCCATTATCACGGAAAATCAGTGCCTCTAGTATACCAAATATGAATACTGTACATGCCACCACTATCTCCCCACGATGATGACAGGAACAAACATTCTCACAGAAATTATGATTTAGAACTGATGCTAATTATTGACTCTGGCCAAATGTATCATTCAATTGATTTTAAGGAAAAAGGTCCACCTCACTTCTGTGATTATGTAGAGTGAAAAAGCTCCTCTGAACCTTACTTGGGGAGTGATTCATAGCTCTCCTCTACTTCTCAAATGTGAAACCCTGCAATTAATACTACATGTACTACTAATTACAATGCAAAATAATGCTGGTTGTAGGAATTTTATATGCTGAGTGTATTGAAAAAATAAGTGTTTTTAATGCATGCAGATTTTTATAAAAAGTTTTTGTTTAATGACACCATTAGAGACCATTCATTTATTAATCATTGGCTTTTGGACAATGGCGAAAATCTGTTCCTGAAAGTCAGTCCCTGCTGAATTCCGCCGCAAAATTTATGAAATTCCGCTCTAAAATTAGGTATATTCTGCAGTAGGAATTGGGAAATTCCACGGCAAATTCTGCAACACAGAAATTGAAAATAATGCTATTTAGTTCCAATTTAAATACCCATGATATCACCAGGATCCAGTGATCCAACTAAATCGTTAAGAAATATGTCATACTGGAGTCGCTGGTTGCGATAAAAGAATATCAGTGCTTTTTTTGAGTCCGGTTTGAGAGTTCTGACTTTCATTGTTATATATTAAATAGGATAAAATGACAGAATCCTATTCCGTATTCTTGAAATTTGTGTCATTTACTTCCAGCGAGTCTTCAGCAGTTTCCTTAACCTAAATAACAACCACTCTGTAAGCCATGGTGTGTTTAGGTGGGCGAGCATTCACGAACAATTTGCCTGGTTAACATCGTCTTCTATCACCTAAAATTTATAAATTATTAGGCACTAAAACCTGTCTAGCAACTGAATGGGAATGCTCGCCCTCCTGAACGTGTCACCAGTGGCGTATTCAGTTTAACAGTTGATGGTTACCGAATAAAGTTACATGTATAACCAGGAAACAAATCACAACATCTAGATCATTTAACACATTGCCTACTTTAAAGAAACAACTTTCTAACTCAATGCTTCAGTTTATTATTTCCAAAATGTGACGTTTTTATTCATTGTGATTTTATTATTTTTAAATCCATGGCGTAAAATAACAAATTCTGCAAGTTTTCTGCATGAAAAGTGATTTTCTGCAGATGTACAACAAATTCTACGCAGTGATGCAAATTTTGCCGCATCCGTGGAATCGCGGAATTCAAGCGGGACTGGAAAGTGGGGTGACGGAACATCTCCCGGTCCAAAATGTGGGGGATGGAACGGACCAACCCGCTGTCCCACATTCTCCTTCTGGTTTGACACCATTATAGACCCCTTGTGTACTTCTGTATGATTATTTGCACTAAGATGACATGGTTAAGTGTTACATTGATACAATAAAGAGAAATACAGTTTTTTGAAGCAAAAAGTGGGTGGAATAATTACATAGGCATCCCCCCCACCGTCCAAAAAGAGGGAGGGAAGTGTGGACAGATCAAGATTCCACACCCCCATGCACATTTTTTGTGCAGTTATTTTTCTGTTATTAGCATTTTAACAATCACATTAACTCATAACTGACATAAATTCAGAACGCTTTTTTAGAAGGAAACTATATTATAAGGTACATTTGGTTTTTCTCAATCAAATTCAGCATTATTCCCTAAAGGCAGACTACATCCAGGGCCGCATTTATAAGGGGGCATTTGCTATGGGACCCCACTACTTGTTGTGTATTATATTCATGTATAATTATAAAATTAGTTCATTCATTTTAGTTCTTTTTTTTGTTATGTAATTTAATTTTTATGTTGAGGGGACCCGACCTGAAGTACCCCAGGCCCCCCACAATGTCTAAATCTGGCCCTGACTACAGCTTTTCTCCACCCCAATCTCCCTTCTAAAATTCCTAATTCATTACATTTTATGAAAAACCTTTTAATCTCAACATTTCCCCCCCCCCTACTAAATAAAAAAGGTTAATAGTATTTCATGTCTTATCATTTTTCCTTTTTCAGGAACCCAATCCTGAAGACCCTCTAAACAAAGAAGCTGCTGAAGTTTTACAATCTAACCGTCGTCTTTTCGAACAGAACGTTTCTAAATCCATGCGTGGTGGACACATAGGCTCTGTGTTCTTTGAACGATGCTTAAAGTGATCTATGCTCTATATATATGGAACTTCTTGCTAGTGAAATAAATTATCGCGTTGCCTACCCTGTTGGATCTTGATGGAACCGTGTTTGTTCTCGTTGCTTGAACAAGTAGGAAACTGATTAAATTACGAGATTGGGATCGCCAGTTATTTGGAAGGTTGTATCAGTTTTGTGATTGAAATCGTTTTCCATTCTTTGAGCGTTACTTCCACAGATGATCCATTTTCACGACCTGTTGTCCAATATCTTCTTGTTAACGCTTGGCAGAACAGAGAAATGTGATTGGGGTTTGTTTGTGGAATCTGTCTTCATACACAATTCAGAATGTGATTTTCATCCTAACTTCACTTTCTTCATTCAAAATGTTTCTATCAAAACAAACCTCTTTTTTTTCTATAAAAGATTATTGTCAGGTGAACAGTAAATAAAAATATATATTCAGGGTATGAAATTTGCATATTTTCTAGCCTGACCTGAATTAATTTACATAATTTCAAGACAGGCTATGCCACAACAAATCTCTAAATTATATGTAAAAGGTCAAAAATTGAAATTAATTTTTCTTTCCTAAAATAGCTATTATTAAAAGAAATTATTTTGCCAGATTAAAATAAAATACACCAAATGGTTTCAAATATTGTAATTGATGAATTTCGTGAGTTGACAGAGCTACCCCTGAATTTGGTTATTAAGTCGTAGCTTGAAATGTAGCTGGGCCTCCAAATTCCACAATAGATGATATTTTGTAAGTGACAGAGCTAGCCTTGAATTTTGTGATTATATCGTAGCTTGAAATGTAGGTGACTTTTTGTTGTTTTTGTTAAATTTAAGCAGTCAACGAGCAGAAATACTGGTGAGGTCTGGCTACTCTATGTTAATTTTGTACCCTGTATATATCAGCATTGTGTTTTCTCTTGCTAGAGATGGTATGTGTCGACCACAAGGAAATCCGGTTTTAATTTGGTCTTTGTTTGATATAAATACATGTATACTGAACTACAAACTTTTGATGGTAGACCTTACATTCATTATGAACTTTGAACTTTTGATTGTTAGTGATAAACCATGTCGAAAGCTATTGTGCAGTTATTAACATTTGTTTTGCTATATTACTATATGTATATTTCTCGTTACTCTGTGATTAACTATAAGAACTATGGCACACATTTTCCCCGTTTATTATTGAGGCAAGTGTGTTTTTGCAGTTAGACCATGCATTGTTTAAGGGAATCTAAAAAGAGGGGTAACTGAAGGACTAAAGTGGTCTTTACTGCAGAACTGTACTTGTTGTGTATTATATTCATGTATAAATGATGTGTATCATTTTTATAATATAACATTATTTTGATATCTAGCTGTATTTTAATCCTTCTCGGTGTGTGGTATAAGAACATGATAAATGTATGTAGTTGTAAAATGCAATTTTAATTTACATTTTCATATATCCAACACAACCCATTGACATTGTTATAGAGTTGTCAGAAACAAGCTTTACCATGTGAGAAATTGGACAAGGATAATCATTCTAGCTGCATACTTATAAAATAGTAAAGTCTGGACTTACGGTTTATCACTTTTATGGTGAAAATTGAAAATAGTAAGCAGACTTTTAAAAAAGTTTTGTTTGATGAATATCTTGATATTTTGACACTCAGTTGATGCACGTTTATATGTAATGGATTTGTGATCCATAACTGCTTCCTACACATGAGAATCATTGTAAATGGGCTTCAGATAAGTTGAATTTATTTAAAAAAAACGATTTGTGTTTGAATGTGTCAAATGAATCGGGGGAAATTAGGGCACAATTTTTTTTGACAATTTAAGCCCAAATTAATGCTGAACAACATTACTATCAAAGTTTTAAAAATACTAAGGAGACTAACTTGATGTAATTTGTACATCGTTAAAGATTTCCATACTCTTTAAATGTTACCTAAAGTCCAAACTATAGAATTTTATAAATACAGACACGAAAGGAGAATAGGCTCATCCACAAGACTGTTTTCGTTTGCAGTAGGTTGTGAAAGTTTGTAGTAAATTCATCTTTCATTTTCTCACTTATTAACCATGTTGGTCTTTTTATGTCTGTTAATTGTTATATCTTTGGGTTTTATTTTCTTTTGTTTTTTTCTTTTTCTTTTTTGTATGTGTGAGGAATTGAATTCATGTATGCATTGTACGTTGTTAAAAATCACTAAACGTTGATGGCTACATTAGCTATCCACAGACTTGCCGTACCTGCTTTGTGTGGTTGCTAAACAATTAAATAATGTATGGTAACATCAGCAGGTAAATGTATAGAAATAATAAAATATGTCAAAGAATCCGACTTGCTATATTTTTGTTTATCCTACACTGGTCATAAAATTCACACACATACACACATGCACGAACCCGCACACACATATTGACACCAGTAGAGCACATTGATTTATTAATTATAGACTATTAGATATCAAACATTTCGTAATCCTGACACTAGTCTGGCGTGAGCCAGATTCTAAAGGGTTTTGAACCATGGTCTTCAGCTTGAGAGTCCGATTTCCTGCCGCTGGACAAGCTCACAAAAATATATGAAAGACTAGCTTTATTAACAGGTAGCATCTGTGCTTTGTTTTCAGCGAATCCAGGAATCTTGTGTTCACCATAACTTGGAAAAATCACAGTATCTTCTATGGTATTGGGCAGTATCGTCATTACGTACATGTATCTGTATCACGGGATCTATAGATGTTTAAACTGGTTCTTATCATACTTCGTTTTACCCCAAAACATTGTTATAATACGACTTTTGTGTAAAGTTTAAATACACAACCATGGACTAATTGTTCATAATTAGATTAAATTTGGTTTCGGAACGTTATTACAAATAACGACTGAATGGGATTGATAATGGTTACCTCAATGGGATTGATAATGGTTACCTGAATGGGGTTGATAATGGTTACCTGAATGGGATTGATAATGGTTACCTCAATGGGATTGATAATGGTTACCTAAAACTTTTAAAGAATAAAAATATTTTTCAAACTTGTTCTTACATGAAATAAGTTTCAAAAATTAGATCACTAATATTTGCTACAAAAGAATCTGAGTCATTATGCAAACATTTAACTAAAAGTAGTCAAGTGTAAGTCGTGGACTACACAAGCTCACCAGAATGTAATGTGATTATGTTTATTTCACATCTTGATATCGTATATTTAAGATCATCTCTGGTATCTTTAAGGTTCAAGATAACATGATTTCATTTATGCCAAAATGTTCATATTCTGTGCTATCAAAACAACCTATTTTTCATTCCAGTCAGTTAAAAGCATCTACGACATTTATCAAAAGTACTTAAAAGCTGAACCCTATCTATGGGACAGTAGATAATATTTTAACTATAAAATTAATCTTTGCTGATGTAGTGAGGTTTTGTTTGAATAAGCTTGTTCTTGAACCTAATGAGATGATAACTTCAAATATGCTGGAATCACTGAATTGAATGGGGGGGGGGGG
>JAULBS010145500.1:0-12451 GCA_032355785.1 Symmetromphalus regularis | reverse complement strand
AGTGGTATACACCTACCCACTGAGCCTTGCGGAGCACTCACTCTGGGTTGGAGCCGATACTGAGATTAAAAATCCCAGATTTGATCTCAGTACCTACCAGCCTCTAGTCCGATAGCTTAACCACTGCGCCACGGAGGCCGGTTACAGAACTGGGTAAGGCGCAAAACTTTTGAAACAACAATTTTCAATTTATTCACATACTATTTATGCATCTGTGTAATAAAATAATATAATATATGTACAATGTATATCAATTTCATTATATAGTGCTTAGTAATTGCTTATTACGGAAATATAACATCATACATTTTAATATGTGTAACGAAATCATTGGGGGGTGGGGGGAGGCGAAAGGAATAAAACATAATTCGTTCAATAATACACTTCAAAAGAAAATGGTACAAATTGTACCAGCTATTATGGAGATGTCACACCACATGACTAAAACATAAACTTAGAAAAAGTTGCTGCCAACCGAGATATCTTTTGTGTGAAATTTAGTTTCTCCTGTTATTTACACATCCCTTTATTGTCGTTTTACAGTTTTGTACCGTATTATATTGCAAGTTTATTCCATATCTAAACATCGGGAAATTCCTTCGGTTGATGCTAAATTCTGTTCCAGCCACTTGATTTCAAACTGTTTAGTCCTTGCTCGATTTAAAATGTCTTGTTTGCACAACACATTTTCAGTGGCTATAAATCGTAACAAACCTTTCAGCTCACAGCTGATAAAGCTGTCTATAGATGCGCTATCTGGCCTATGTAGGGTCTCACAAGCATGTCTTACAAGACTGGCTGGAAATGACGCGGTCCTTGCAGCGCGGTTAAACGTGCACGGGTCACTTGCAAGCGCCAACTGTGCCTCTCGTAACAGGTCGTCAGGTGATTTACCATTGTCTGTAGCAACACGCGGCACGCATCATTGAGGTTAGTGGTCTTAATGCTATTTCCAGATATACAGAGTATGTATCCACGACGAGCGTGCTTCAACAGTTCTGTGGGAAAACATGGTAGGCATCCGTCAGATTAACTTAGTGAGCCTAGGTGGTCCAGCGGTGGAACGCCGGACTCTCAAGCTGATGACAGTGGTTCAAAACCGGTTGGAGGTGACATCCAATAGCCGATGGTTAATAAATCAGTGCGCTCTAGTGGTGTCGTTAAACACACCAAACCGTGAGATTAGTGGTCTTAATGCTATTTCCAGATATACAGAGTAGGTGTACACGGCGAGCGTGCTTCAATAGTTCTGTGGGAACACGCAGTACGCATCCGTGAGATTAGTGGTCTTAGTGCTATGTTCAGATATACAGAGTATGATTCCATGGCGAGCGTGCTTCAACAGTTCTGTGGGGAAACGTGGTACGCATCCGTGAGATTAGTGGTCTTAGTGCTATTTTCAGATATACAGTCTGTATCCACGGCGAGCGTGCTTCAATAGTTCTGTGGGAACACACGGTACACATTAAAAATTCCATGTTCCGACAGAGATTTGATTACAGTACCTATCAGCCGAGACTCCGATAGCGTAACCACTGTACAACCGGGACTGGTATGAAATACTGGCATCACCACTGCTTTTATACCAACATAATGAGTTTTATCCACCCCATTACATCTTTGTTCAAAATCCTTCATATGTTTTTGACAGAGATACGGTTTTGATCACTGTAACAGATTTATAATTTAAATTATGTATTGGGTATAATACTAGATTATGTAGGTCGCACAAGATCTTTCTAGAAGTATTGTGTCCACGCAAGACGTACTTAAATGTAAAATAAATAGTTCGTATACGATTAATATTTGTCTAATAAAAGCTGAGTAGAGGTTGAAAATCCTCTTCTTTTCTCATCTGAGAAAAGTCATTGATTTTGGAGCATAAGCTTTTTCTAGCGTTTTTAAACCCTCGTCTAATGTGAAACAAAATGTCCGGGTCAATGCAGAATCTCATTTCCTCTGTATAATACACATGAATCTTTCAACACATGTACAATGTTAATCACCAAATCAAAACGATAAATAAGACGTTGTTATTTCAATAATCATAATTACAGCTTCGGGCTAATTAGGAAATGAATCCAGTTACCATAACTTGACAATGTATGTGCAAACCCTTGTCAGAAATTACACACAAGAAAATGTTTTTACTTTTATCAACAGCCGTGGGTTAGGTGACAACACAGTCACGGGCTTGACAATAGGATCTGATCTTGCACAGCAATAGTCGCCTGGAGTGTTCGTCTTCAAAACAGAACGCCATGAATACAGAATCTGTTGTGAATGAATTCATTATTAAACAGTTAGTAAAAACCTAATTGAAAAGCAACGGACGTATTATGGAGGTCTTTGCATCAGTTGTATAAATATTTGCAGTTCTTCGGCTTGAGCATTCATATGGGTTAATGGGACCTTTTTATCAGGCACTCGTCCGCGAATGAGTTTTCTGACAGAGAATATTGTCATTAATATTGCCGACAATCAGTCAAATTAGCCCGCATTCATTCCTTTTTCTCGAGCTGAATGCATAAACATGTATGATAACTTGATACAAGGGATGTTTGGTTAGGAATAACTATTCTTCTGTGACGACGTTACAGTCACACTAGGATAAACGTTTACGCGAGAAACATCTTGGTTAATACGTGTGTGTGGACATGAATATGAAGAAAAAAAAACTTGATTTACGGGCAGTCACTCTTCTGTGACGTTACTACGCAATCGTATAGGAGCTTAATGAAAAAATATATCATTTAAAAAATGTACATGTAGTTAATACACGTGTATGAAAATAAACGTGTTTGGTGTAGTAGGGTAACGTGACATAGAGTCTCTACTTTACGTATTTGCAAAGCTAATCTTTATGATGTATTTTGTTAAATTACAATTCGCTGCTTCAGAACCAAAAGGATGTAAGTCTGGGTTTGGCACTTACTGGTATCACTGAATGCCCTTAAGTTAGCTGCATCTGGTGCACAACGGGTGTGTGTAGGTTTCTGAATCTATCCCATATTTATCTTGAAATCGAAAGATATTCCACATAAAACCTGTGTGTCGGTAAGAAACAGTTTTTGGTTCTCTCCATTATCTGCTACCCCAAAGTATACCCTTTTGGTTCTGAAGCAGCGAATTTATGAAACAAAACAACAAAAACAAACGCTTTAAAATATCCGACTTAAGACGCTTTACCCTGATACAAGCTTCCTTATTGATGACGCTATACACTCACATAGAAATGTGTGTGAAGAAGAACTTTAATAATTTTACTTGCACTTGAATGTGAACAAGAACAAACCCGCATGGGTGTTACGAAGCAAACTCACTGAACTGGTGTCATTATAATATTATAAGAACAATGACAGAAGTGAAAATAATGGGGATAAAGTGGGGCGAAGAACGTTTGAGATCGATCCAAAATAGCCATTATTACCAATCTGAATAGCTTGAAAACGAATGTAACCTTTAAAGCATATTTTCCACGTTTTTATTCAACTACGTATATAGCTGTTTGGCACCTGATGAAAAAATGAAATATAAATATTTTTAATGGTTTCTGAATTAACTCACATTAAATGTGCTTTAAAATATTTAGACTTGAAAATGTTTTTGTCAATGGTTTATTTTTGTCTTTAATGGCAACAAGTCTGAAACAAACAAACAACCCTCTTCCCCCCTCCCCCTCCTGAGTTTTTAAAGAAATAAAGTAACACTTAATAAGTCATGTGTAGTCAAGGGGAATAACTTATAACTAGTGTAGGTGGCGTTGTACTACGCCACAGTCAGTTCTTTACTTTGCACTATACCCGTAAGTAATCCTCAACTGGATGGGGGAACAAATCCTGTTAAAGTTGGACGGAATTAATTATTTAATTAAAGGATGTATAACCCTAAAATACCAATTTAATATAATTGGATTGTTCATTATGTTATAAATAATAACTAATGTTAAATCGAGAACACAAATAATTTAAACATGGCTTATTAAAATTTATGCTGTAATATATAGACTTAGCTCTGTTGGTGTGTGGCAAGGAGACACTTTCGTTCACCTATTGTGTATATTAAATATAAACACACTCAACTATCGTTTGACTATACATGTTTATGAGTTCAACTTCAAGTATTTTAATATAACTTATTGCTGTTAATAATAACTAATATTAAATCGAGAACACAAATAATTTCAACATGGCTTATTTATGCCATTATGTTGGTGTGTGGCAAGGAGACACTTTCGTTCGCGTATTGTATATTTTAAATATAAACACACAACTATCGGTTCACTATGCGTGTTTATGAGTTCAACTTCAAGTAATAATATAATCTTGTTCACGCGACTAATACAAATTATACGCGGGTGTCGTTTCCCAGTCATTTTCCCGCCCAAACAATTAATTTGCTGTCATGCGAGCCTGCTGCCAAATATTTGCATTTTGCTGGCGTGTTCATAACAATGTTGTCAAGGAAATCAAAACACGGCGACAATGGGCGACTTTACTGGCAACCATGTCATTTAAAAAATGAGCTCGCTAAACAGCGATCGCAGATTCCCGGGTGGCCGCCTGGCTGCCAGTGTGTTTGCCTTTCTCATTACCACCTCAACTGCCAGATTTGAGTTTCTTACGATCTACTCATCAGGACGACTTGTGTTACTAATCTTCTATTAAAAGATCTCAGCGCGGGCTCTACAGAAGATGTACTTAAAACCTGACTGGAAAGTTTATCTTCAAATAAACTTCGATATCGTTTAGTTAATCGGGAAACAGTTCTTGAGGATTTTTATTTTTTTTACTCTTTTGTTGTGTGTCAGTCACTTTAAAGAATTAAAGAGCAATGCGGTGCTGAGAGTTTATGTTTAATAGTCACAAAGACTGTTGAAGTACATTTTGTAGCATATCTCTTAAAATATACTCAACCAAAAAAGAAAGTATGCATATAATCAATAGTCATTTATATCATAAACAAGACAATATTTATGGAAAAAATTCTAGAATTAGATAACAACACCATTTAGTCACATGTTATATGTGCAGAAACATCACAAGTTGTTCACGCGTTTGCTGCCAATGGACCATTATTGTGATCATCCCATGAAGTAGACATACGTTCTTTTTTAGCTGAGTATATAATAATTTTATGAAACTGTGATGAGGTTGATGTGATGTTTTTTATGGAGCCAAGAAAACAAATAATTATGGACCCTTTATTTGATATCCCCAACACAAACAAACATTGGGTATTGGAGGTAAAAAATATAAACCAAGACGATCAATAATTCATTTTATTGACTTCACCACTAGTCATAATTGTTGTATTACATCGCTTAAATAAAAATTTAAAAAAATACACATTTCAATATATGAATTGCTTTTAACTTTCCTCAAAGAGTTTAGTAACTACATGGTAACATACACATCCAATGTATTTTTATTTATTTAATTTTTAAATAGTTTATCTCCGAAAAATTGATTATATTGTACACATACATGTCACAATACTTACTCTGTACAGCAATGATCCAAGGCTCCCCAACCTTGGCATTTGCTACTGATCAATGAGAAATAAAATAGTTTTTAAAAAACCCATACACATCCAAAATATTGCATATGCTGTCCATTAAACTCAATGCATTCACGGATCTTCGTGAGGGGATTTCCGTGATTTTAACGAATAGATGGGATGAAGTGTAGCATATCATGACTGTTCTCAATAATAGATCAGTTCAATATGTTATGAAAGCATAATCCATTATATCATTTACGAATCGGAAGATTTCACTTGACTTTAATGGTATCTGAGACAATATTTATTTTGGCATTGTAGTGTATACGATTGACCAAAAACAACTCAGGGCTATGCTAACCGTGAGTACATCGGTTAGTGCAGTTTAGAATTTTAAAGATTTTTTGTTCTAAAATAATGTTAAAAACCGATAGACTTCTAAAGGTGGAACAACATTTTTGCTCGACCTGTAAGTTTGGTTGACTTGGCTATTACAATTTCTAACAGAACTAAAAGCAGCATCTTAACGAAAACCAAAACTCAAACATTTCATTGTTACAAATAATGATGATGCTGATGATAATGATAATAATAACAATAATAATAATATCAAAACAATAATAACAATAAAACAATAATAATAATACTTTCGTAATGGCAAGATGAAAACGTTGGTACTCCGTGCTTAAACAAATGTTAAAAATCAAATGTTATTGGTATTAAATCCTATATTCAATTTATATTAAAGTATCTTATTTTTAAAAGGAATAGAATGGCTGTTTAACGACACCCGATATCACACATCAGTGGTTACTAGACGTCAACAAAATCGTGATATTTGTGATGCATGGTTCGCAGAAAAAAACTGCTGCTACTGCCATACAGACTACACTACGATTAGCAGCACACATACACACACACACACACACACACACACACACACACACACACACACACACACACACACATATATATATATCAGGATGACACATATCAAGCTCTTTGCTACAGTCGAAGGCTACTGGCTGGAAAGGTAAAGTTATATGGGTCCTCCGAGTGGGATCGATCAGAAGACCTTTCACACCTCTACCTCTGAGCTATGTCGCTATCCTATCTCTGTTGAAGCCTAAACTGATATTTTAAAAGTTTTCTAAGCACGTGGCATGGAGCTTGTCTGTCATCTTTGTAACGTCAGTTAATTATAACACTTCTATACTGGGTAAAATCGTAATTACACTGGACTAGATAAGACTGTGACACCCTCCCAATAGCCGCTGCTTATCACCTGATGACAAGTGGCGTTACGGGAGGAGACATTTTACTAATTGCCCGGCGTTAAATGAAGCCCTTTAGGGATCACCAGCGATCTGCATCCCTTCATCTTGGTTTCGTCTGTCAAGCGACTATCATGGCCATGATGGCACCGTGTAGGGCAATGCTGACGTAATTGACGATATCCAGCAATACTTGGTTATGTGTGATTATATATTACGACATGTTTATAGTGTTTAGAAGACTACCAAAGAAGTATAATGAGTGGGAATTAAACCATAATATCGTATGATGTGTTTGTTGTTACATAGTCATCTTTTACAAATAGAGGAGCGGGATGTAGCTCAAACGGTAGCGTGTCCGCCTGTAAACCGATCGGTCGTCGGATCGATCCTTCTCAGTGGACCCAGTGGGTTATTTTCCGTTCCAACCAGTGGTCCACGACTGGTTCACCAAAGGCCGTGGTATGTACTGTCCTGTCTGTGGGACGGTGCGTATAAAAGATCCCTTGCTGCTTTTCGGAAGTTGTAGCCTGTGGCGGCAGCGCGTTTCCTCCAAATACATGTCAGAATGACCATATGATTGACGTCCAATAGCCGATGATCAAATTAAAATCAATGTGTTCTAAAGGCGTCGTTAAATAAAACAAACTTTACTTTTACAAATAGCTTGGTTCTTGCTTCATAATATACAAACATGAAGTTATATGATAATTGAATTAATATACTTAACCAAAAAAGAAAGTATCAATAGTTTTTTTCTTTCATAAACCAGACGTCATTCATGGCAGAAATTCTGGAATTAGATAACCACACCATTTAGGTGTGTGTGTGTGTGTGTGTGTGTGTGTGTGTGTGTGTGTGTGTGTGTGTGTGTGTGTGTGTGTGTGTGTGTGTGTGTATGTGTGTGTGTGTGTGTGTGTGTGTGCCCGCGTGCCCCCACCCCCCGAACCCCACTCCGCCCCTACCCCTACTTTTCGGCATGTTCCTACTCCACTGGTCTGCATCCACGCCAATGACGTTCAGTTAAAACAGTACTTGATGAACCTTTGTGAGAGTCTGGTAAATGAAATTAAAAACTACTATTCTATTGTCTTATTCGATTAATAATAATCCAAAAACATCGACTCAATGAACCTTTCCTCCATAAAATGAACTCGAGTACAAGCATGGTCACGCTCATCACTTGACTATGAGTGTCATATTTGTTTTTGCTTCAGCAATCATATGCAGTCAGATCTAGTTACTCTAGTGTGTTATTTTGATTAAATAAACACATTCAATAGAGCTATGCTTTGTTTCTTTATTCAGTGCTGATTTGTAAATAGATGTGTGCACCATCTGAAAGAACACAATGCATGTGGAGTGTTTACCAATGTTAGCATAGCTATTCAATAGCATTGCCAGTAATTGGTTTGGAATATATTCGTAATTGTTAGATATTGTGCAACTCAATGACATTAATGCAAATATCCGGGATATTCTGAAGGCTGAGTTATATATTGATTGCGGTTGCAAAAATAACACACTCTGTTAGGTATTCATAAAACGCATCAGCGCCTTTATGTCTTAAGTTAAGTGAAAAGATTAAGCATGTATGAAGCAGTTTTGTTGAGTGTGTTATGGTTTGTTAAACTAGTAGGATAATAAACTTTGATTAACTGGCTACATTTTCATTGGTGTGTGACATACTGTATATACTCAACAAAAAATGTTATGGCCCAGTTTGAAACACGGACAAACATGAGTGCTACATTAATTTGGAGGGTCTGATGCAGTAAAAAAATGAAGAAAAATCATCGTCAGTGATAATACTATGTACGTTGTTTACTTGTACCACTTTTCAATCCCTTATTGGTATATTAAAATGCCATACTGCTCCTAATCGTGACGTAATTGAGAACGTCTTGTCAAATATATAATGTTCATAATTATTTAAATAAATGCTATTTAAGATAAAAATCAATTCCTTTTAATTATATTATGGTAACATTTCGTAATGCTGTGTTAATAATTTTCAAGCTCAAACGGTAGAGTGTCCGCATGTGAAGCTGTCGGTCGTCGGAGTTAGGGTAATTTTCCGTTCCAACCAGTGGTCCACAACTGGTTCATCAAAGGCCGTGGCATGTTCTGTCCTGTCTGTGGGACAGTGCATATAAAATACCCCTTGCTGCTTATCGGAAAGAGTAGCCTGTGTGACGACAGGACGTTTCCTCTTAAACTATGGCAGAATGACCATGTGATTGACGTCCAATAGCCGATGATAAGATAAAAAAAAAAACAATGTGCTCTGGAGGCGTCGTTAAGTAAAACAAACTTTACGTTGTAGTAATAATGTGTCTAAGATTGGATGAAAACTGACTTCAGAGTCTGAACATTGAGCTTTAGGCCATAGATCACCTATCAGAGCCCAAACTACCGAGTTGAGATCATCATGTCGTTGTATTAACACTGTACTGTAGGCAGATATGGTAGAAATAAATTAAAATTAATCAAACTGAAGTAAATTATTCCTGACTAGTATAAAATAAAATAATATGTGAATAGTCTAACAACAAAATGTATTAACAAACTATAATTCATGTAGTAAGATGGGTGAACAGAAATATGTAGACAAATTATTCTGTAAACATATCTAAAGTATATTAAACTTTAGAAGCAGCGTGAATTTGTTTTTTATATAAAAGTGAGCAAAACATTTGTATTTGAATTCTAAAAATATCTGTTTGAAATGAATATTCTCAGTGATGTAGTAATTTCGTTTCTTTCTTTTATAATTTCTGAAAAAAAAAATGTTATAGAAGCTCAACTTGGCACTGAGCCACACACGTGATCAAAGAGTAGTCCTCACGTATTTATTTTTCATGGTGTTTTCGTAATGATGTAGTAATCTACGTTTTATTGCAACTGGTTATTTTTAACCCAGACTACCTGTCGATTTAAAGTTTTTTAATGTGTGTCTTGTAATCTATAATACATTAGGTTACATAACCACAAATAGTATCAAATGTATTATAAAACTGAATTTCCATATGGCCACCAGTTGTTTTCTATACTTTATCATGTCAGCTTCTATTTGTGATATATATATAAATCCATGAGTTAAACTATCATTTATAGGATCAAGTATTCTACAGTGAAAACTCTGCATACTTATTACAAAATAAAACATTTTCTAAAATGTTCTTTTATTTATTTTTTCATTGTTGTTGTTGGTTGATTGGTTGTATTTATTTCCATGCTTATATTCAATTAAAGTTCAACCACGCTGTTCTGGGCACACTGTTTAGGTTCCTGTGCTGTCTGTCCAGGACAGAGGTTACTGTTAGTAAGAGAGACGAAACCCGCTGCCCCCACACTAATGCGGCTAATCTTATCGATAAACAGCAAGGGATCTTTTATATGCACTATCTTATAGACAGGATAGCACACACCACGGTCTTAAAATGAAAACAATGTATTATTATATCTTTTATGGTTGTTTGTTTTGTGTTTGTGTTTGTTATTTTATTTTATTTTTTATTTTTTATTTTTTATTTTTTTTGCATTAAGGATGATAAACTAAATTATACTAACGGGCAAAAGAAACGATACCCAAAAAACAACAATAATATTTTGTTTAAGGCTTCTGCAGATTTTGTTTTCATCGCTGCTTAAATTAAATTAGGGCATTTATATCGACTGTACGTCTGTTTTGCAAATACAAATATTATTTTCAAAGTTTTGTATGGATCCTCAAAGTTATCGCTAAATTATCCTTATTATCATTTCTTAGTTTATTTTGCAAAGTGTGATGGGTTAGGAAATTGCCAAAACTGACTGACTCTTAACGTTTGTTGTTTGATAGTTTACTGTGCTTAAAAAACAAACAAACAAACAAACAAAAAAGTGTATCCCGTAATGTTATACGTTTTTCACTTTAAATTCACTTTAACTCCACATTGTTTAGAAATACGGTTATCAATAAAATAACAGGGTTGCTTCGTTGAGACTGCTAAGAACAATTTACACTTGATCCACCAGTAATATACTGAATGCAAAATTATATTAAATATTAATACTGTACGAGCTTGGGCTTTCCATTGCTACATCCACGTACATTTGTAGCCTCTAGATTATTGCATTTGGGATAACACAGACGCGTGGTACAATGTTACAATAATAACAGCTCCCAGACTATTCACTGCAATATCCGTATGGAAAACAAATTGGTCCCCAAACTATGTAGCATGCTATTTTAAAAACGGCAACTCTGTGTTTAACTCAATATTCTGATGCAATGCTCAATCTTAGTCGAGACTACGACAATTTGAATGGTGCAATTTCATATTATTAACGTGTTCAAAATCGTTTATTTCAATAAAATGGCGTCTAATGTAAACTATTTTATCGTCACTAAACAAATTTTCTTTCATTTTATTTTAGTTATCCAATTTATATTCATAAGTCCTCTACAGAATAGGAATCTAAATAACAAAACCAAGTTCATTCTTTCGCAGAAAAAAATGTTTTGGAGCATTAAACCAGTCAGTGATGATTTTTAAAGTGTATAGCTAGGTTGGTTATAACCATTTCATTAATAATATGTGTATAATATTTAATATTGTGATTGCAATACAAGTAGTAAAATTTCTACAAATGACTAGTATACTACTAATAAAAACAATTAGATCCAATTTTTCGTTGATGGTTCAACCGTGATTTATTCTTTAACCCATTCTTTTAACAGCCTCACCTGTGAATGGAAATAGAACCATTACTGTCCAGACTCAAGGCTCATGACAGAGAAGGCTGTGATCTTAATTACTTAGATTTTTAAAAGTATAACATTGGAGAATGGAAGGTGTCACAAATTTAGTTACTGGTCATCTTGTTTGAAAGATAGCTTGTGGGAAACGATGACAAAAGTCAAGCTGAAACTGAAATAATGTTTAAAAATAACAACTGTTTTCTTTGCTAACTTAATGGCAAAGGCTTGCAGAGAGAATCACATTTAAGTCTGGAATATAGTTTGAGGGTTGAATCCAGACTAAACGTTGAGTAACGACGGGGCAAGGAATGGGTTGTACCAAGTTGTGTCTGTATTGCACAAAGTAAAGTAAAATTTGTTTTATTTAACGACGCCTCTAGAACACAAGGATTTATATCTTATCATCGGTTAATGAACGTCAATATCTGTATTAAACAGCAAACAGGTTATATTTGATACCTAATGTCTATACTTACTGGTAGTTGCTACATTTGTCAGTACGACACAAACAAAGATGAACAATCCTTTCACAACGTCCATTCGACAACAAGGCTTCTTCTATTTATGTGTTTGAGTAATCTGGAAAAAAAACAAAATGCATTAGGCCTATGTAAACTATAGTGCAAGAATAAAGATGTTTTAATAGCCATTAGTATATGTAGGAAAACAATATCACCACCAATAGCCGATATGTATTATTTAATTTATTTTTTTATTTTAATGTTCTTAATTTTTTTTTTTTTTTTATTATTGTTTATTTTGTTTGTTTGTTTTTTTAATTATTATTATTTTTTTTTTATTATTATTTTTTTTTTATTTATTTATTTATTTATTTGCTGGGTTGTGGTAATTAAACAAATATTCAATCAATGAATAGTAAATTGTCACATTAATTCCATCGAGATACGTCCGCTAAACCTGCAAATTG
>JAULBS010145489.1:0-12453 GCA_032355785.1 Symmetromphalus regularis | reverse complement strand
TTGTTTGGGAGACTGTTAAAAAATGTCTGCAACCGGCCAGGGAAGGATTTCGTTTAAAAAAAAATAATAACAGGTAAAATTTGAAAGATTTGTTTATTGATTTTAATAGTAACATAACCAAGGTTAAATATTATTATATTACATTGATTGTACGATTACAACTGTGCGTGCGCAAAAGCTTCTTCCCGTTAATAGGCCGCCGTTTGGGAACACGAGGATATATACTATTTAAAAAAACATGAATATAATACACATTACAATATAAATCTAATAAAAAATGTATATATATCATAGATGGAAAAATTTTAATATCTAATTTAATTCCTTATTATTATAGTTGGTTTTAAAACTTTCATACTTTAGTTATTAAGAATTGTATGACACCTCGTGGTACAGCTGTTGACAGGTTTAGACTAACACATTTTGTTATTGTAGTGTTAAAGCTATTGGAATCATATTTTACAGAATATTGTCACATCTTCCTGTACATATGTTGACAAGCTAATTCCTTATTATTATATATGGTTTTAAAATTATCATATCCTAGTTATTAGAATTCTCATGGTACAAATGTCCACAGTTTTAATTTCAAACATATTTTATTATTTTATTATTGCAAGTTTTAAAACTATCAGAAACACAATACCATTTTGTGATATCTTCATGTACCTATGGTGACAGATTAATTCTTTAATATTATAGATTAATTTAAAACCATCATACCCTAGTTATTAAGAATTTTACTGACAGACTTAAACTTGAACACATTTTGTTATTATAAATTTTAGAACTATATCTTACAGCTATTACAAATTCTGTGACATCTTCCTGTATCTATGGTGACAGATTATTTATTTAATATTATAGATGGTTTTAAAACAATCATACTCTAGTTATTAAGAATTTTACTGACAGACTTAAACTTGAACACATTTTGTTATTGTAGCTTTTAGAACTATATCTTACAGTTATTACAAATTCTGTGACATCTTCCTGTATCTATGGTGACAGATTATTTCTTTAATATTATAGATGGTTTTAAAACTATCATACCCTAGTTATTAAGAGTCTTCCTGATAGATTTAAACTTGAACACATTTTGTTATTGTAGCTTTTAGAACTATATCTTACAGTTATTACAAATTCTTTGACATCTTGTGATACATATGCTGACAGAATTTGACTCGCACACATCTTGTTATTGTTGATGTTATTGGTGTCAGCTGAAAGAACATACACAGATGGAAAAGTTAAATCACCACACACACATGCTACGCACTTGTCCCATCAAACACATTCCTTCAAATTGAACTATGTCATGCATGCTCCACGCATACTTGTAACACCCCGTCTCCGTCGTTCCACATTCTACAGTAGAAAAACAACTGAATATTAATTACAATCATAAATCTTTTCATCAAAAGAGATTTTTTAGTCTTCAGTTTCGAGAGAAAAATAAGACAAAAGAAGACACACTGATCATGTTGGTACAGCTGTACTAAACAAGATGGCCGACACACTGGATCTTATTCTTCTTCAAGCAAATATTTCTCAATGTGGATATTCAATTCAGTTTATTGTAGAAACCTTCACGTGGAGTACATGTAGGTACAAAACATAATTTTTATATATACATACAAACGTGTAAACTTACATACAACAATTATAATAATGCTACAAACTTGTTTATATATTATTTTTGATATAAATGTAATAATATAATTGACCTACAGTTTGTGATATGAAATCAGTGAATGATTAAAAGATAACTGACCATTAACATATTGCTGATTACAGGTTTTATTAACAGCCAAATGGAAAAATAACTTGTTGACAAGTACACAAGATGAGAAACCATCTACGAAATTGTCTTACATAAAATGATATCCTGTTTATAGGGAGACCACTCATTTGAAGATCACCCATATAAAGAGAATATCACAATCTCTGCAATTAAGAAAATGAAAACAGCAAAATAAATGTTGTGGAGAAATAGTGTCCACGGCATTTTCCACGGCAATTTTAGCATTCACATGTTTCCAACTCTGAAAAAAATACACCTTGAAAAAAAAAGGAAGTACCTTGCAGAAAAAAAAGTACTGTGGAGAATGAAAAATTTCACAGCAATCTCCATGGCATTGCCGATTGCTGTGAACAATTTCAGGGGTTGATATCATCATGGAGGATTCCCTAGGGTAGTGGGATGGAATCCATAGTTGGCCACATGGGCACCTATTACAGTGTCATAACAATGATAAATGTTCACATGGTCTACAGAAGAAACATGGAATCAAATATAATTTATTACAGGTTGGATTGGGAGAACCACAACATATTTTCCACTGAGAAAAAAACATTTAAGGCATTTTATTAACATTCATTATAACAAAGCTCCAGTCAAACTTGTATATAACAGTCATCAAACAGAACAATATAATATGTCCTTTATTAGCAGGTAAATTTTAAATACAGGTTGGAATATATTCAGTGATATAGAAAAAAAAAAAGTAGTCTAAATTATACATAAATTGTGGTTATTAGATAAAGATGGCCACTTGAAAGTCTGATGTCCTGCAACTGGACCACTGTGAATCACTCTCTACAAATCTTTACCCTGGTCTTGAAGGGCAACTATGAAAGAAAATTCCTGCCTCTGGTGGAGCAGAGCAATTTTTAGAACAATATATCCTCCTCTGTGTGGTTAAACAAAAATAATAAATACACTTATTCCTTTGTTTAGTCAGCAAGTTAATCCCAGCTAGATGATGGTGGCTGCTTTATGTGCACCAGCTGTCTCAGTTTCCTATCAGGTCATCTTCAAAAGTAATGTCCAGGGGACGCCCCTCTGTATAATCTGTACATGCTTGGACACGTGTCAGCACCATCTTCAGTCTTCTGGCACCATCATTCCTGTAACAACCAGCCTAATCTACTGCAGCTAGTCCACCTAGCACACCTGTCCAATCACTGACCCAGACACTACAATGTATACATCTATATGTATTTTATAAGTTTCAAAATACAGACCCGTATGACAGATTTTCAAAGAGGAGGGGATGCTGACTTTTCAAAGTGGGTGGCTAACTTTTTTTGTGTGTATAAAATGTGTTATTCGAAACTGCAAACCTATACCGAAAATTAAAACTGGCGAAAAAAAGTGGAGGGGCTAAGCTGCTATGGGCCTGAAATAACCCTTAACCCTCTTGATGGTGAAAACATGAGGTCTTGGGCTTGAAGCTAGTAGGGACTGGGATTGAATCTCAGTTGAGACATGGAATTTTTAATCTTAGTATGACTCCAACCCAGGTAGATTTTAAGCAACTTTCACTGACCAGCGATCCACAACTGGTTTATCAAAGACCGTGGTATGTGCTATCCTGTCTGTGGGAAAGCGCTAATCCAAATATCTCTCTAAACCACTGAAGGTTTTAGCATCAAAATAATTATGACACTAGAAAACTCTGAACTATAATATTTAATTGATCTCAAAAGATCCCTTGCACTTTGCTTCATGTGAAGATACAGTTTTCGAATATAACAATTTCATCATTAACATTTATACAAAATTATCAAAAGTTATTGATCAAAACCTAACAACAGATGGACTAAAACAGGAATTGTAGATAAGATAAAGAGAGATAAACTTTACAATATAAAACCATATACATACAATGGAAATACAAGCCCAATCCAATGTCTCGTATTTTTCATTCAAAAGATGGGGACAAAAAATAATAATTTAGATTTAACACTGCAATGGTCTTTCAGGTTAAACTTTGTTTTTTGGTTTGTTTTGTTTAACGACACCACTAAAGCACATTGATTTATTAATCATTGGCTATTTGATGTCAAACATCCGCTTATTTTGATTTTGGTTATTTGGTCAAGTGTGAGCCAGCCTGCAATGGGATTTGAGCCACTGTCATCAGCTTGAGAGTCTGACATACCACCACTGGACCACCGAGGCTAATTCATGTTAAGCTAACCAGAATTTGCCTGCCTTTCTGAACTTGCCTGCAATCTATAAACACCAATGACCAATATTTCACATGCTAACCTTGTTTGACTGTTGTAATCTATAAATAATGCTGCTGCACACATTTGATGATACACAGTGTAAGAAGTAATACCAAGGATCAAAGAACTGACACCACAGTGACCAGTTCAACCTACAAGTTGTACAGAGGAATTTCAAGGAGTTGCTCAGAGTGTTCTGGGTTTTGTAAATCTTCAGTGGGAAGTCTTAATAGTTTTGTGAGAAACAGTGACCTCAACTGACCTGACTATGACTACCTGAGATACTTAGCATTATTACTGTTAATGGTAGTCATTTGTTCATTATACAAATATATCACATTTAGTATAGAATGTGTCAAAGTCATGTACATGAAAAGATTTTGGAATTTTCCTGATTGTATAGGTGCATGAGCAGAACATTTTACAGGAAGGGGTTCATAATATATAAAATATCAACTTCCTTAAGGAACTGGATTAACACATTAAAAAAAGAAGAAAAAAGGCACCTCGATGGTTCAGTGGTAGAATGTTGGACTCATAAGCTGATGACTGTGGTTCAAAACCCACTGGAGGCTGGCTCACAGTAGACTATGTGTCAAAATAACAAAGTGTTTGACATTCAATAGCCGATGATGAATAAATCAATGTGCTCTAGTGGTGTCATTAAACAAACAAAACAAAACTGAGTGGAGGTTGAAACTGAGTGGAGGTTGCTGGAGGTGTTTCAATTCCTAAAATTCCTCCTGCATGTGTAAAAATGTTTCTCATCATGTTGGCATGGGATCTAGTAATGTTTGTTCACAAGAGATAACAGAGAACATCATCAAAACAATCCCCTTTAGAAGACCCCCATATGAACCATAACATTCGGATTATTGTATATATAAAATTTTGTGTTCCAGTGTGAAAATATATGAAAAAGATTCACTATTTCTTTGGTAAACCATAGGTCACTATTACCATATTTTGCATATTATATAATGTTCCCCAATCTAAAGATGTTATTAGCACAGGTCTTTTATTTTATTCATCATTTAAAATGAATTTTGGACTTCTAAAATATACTTGTTTAGCCAGTTTGCTAAAATACAAACCATCAAAACTTAGAATTCCCAACTGCTGAACATTTTATCTAAAACCTACGGTGCTGCACATCAGAATGCTTGTATCTGTTTATATGCATGTAAAAGCTGGTCAAAGCCATTCTGGCCAAGCCATAAAGCAACAACATGCGGGACTGACCACAGTTCCAGACAACAGCAGACTCACACCTCAACAAGACCATAAAACACCACGTCTTGCTCGATCCATTCCTCCAATACCCCAGACATGCAACGTTAGCGTTTTCATCACCTTCCTATACTGAAACATGAATTGGCTGCCTTTCTTTGCAACTTCAGATTTATTAGAGTGTAAAGACACTCATTATAATGAAATGTGCACTGCAGATAATTCCACTTATGATCTTTTATTTTGTTGGTGCAGTTTATACGTTATTTATTAAAGTTGTGCAAAAATACAGTTTTGATTTACATGATTTTTCTGAATTTTCTTTCTGTTGCTGCCTGTGATTAATTTGTCTTGTTTCTTTATTATGATGTTTATCCATTCGCACTCACTGGTCTCATTGAGTCATTTTTCCATTCTGTACACTGCTCCATCACTGGGATATCAAATAGAAAAATATGTTATCTTATAAAATATATCTAAAAGCCAAAATAGTAATCTATTTTATTGTAGTAGGTTTTTTCTGTAGACCATGTGCATTAATAGATGATGATAAAACAATATGCTGGGGAGTCCTTTCATTTTTCTTTCATTTCTCCATGAATCTTGATTAACACGTGGTTGAGATTTTTGGCTAAGCAAGAGGATATTAACTACATAAACCTTGTTTATTCTTCGACACAATTAATTCACCAGTATTAAATTTATATAATAAATTTTCTCAAAAACAGCAAGACTCTTGTGAAGGCTGCATCAGAAGTTCAGAAAAACTGCACATTTTCTGGTTTGAGTGTAAGCGTTTTATTAGAAATCTAACCATGAATGTGATGAAATGGTGTCTTTATTGATTCGTCATCTGGACAGTTTAGATAACACTCAGCATGTTAGTTGTAAAGTGTCTTTCTTTATTAGTCTTATCACACAATATGATCATGCCATGAACACAACACATACACACAGATTATTTGTCATAACAGAGCAAATTGTCTAAATAAAGACACAGGTAATATTTTTAGTGTATTAAATGGAATAAACTGTGAGTCAATTCTTTTTTTGTAATAGTGTATATGTGGAAATCATTCTGATTAATGAACTGATAGAACATCACAATGCATGTTAAAGAAAGGTGTCTCTCCCCCCTATAGCTGATATTTACTTTTGTGCTGAGGGGGAGGGGGGTAATTAAAGAAATAAATAAGTTAAAGAAAGGAATGTTTAATGATGCTCTAGAAGATGAGAGTCAAGCTTAAAGTAATTCATTTACAAAAGAAACCTACTACTGCCACATAAGCTACTCTTTCCAGTACACAGCAAGTGGACTCATACGTATTTTTCCTGTAAGGATGCCACATACAACGTCCTTTGTAACTCTGGTTGTGGACCACTAACTAGAATAAGGAAAAGCCCATTAGTTAAGGGGTTTAAGCTGATGACTGATCATACCTCAGGAGTATGCTTTATCTCTTTGGATCACTGGTCGGGACAGGAAATACCCCAAAGCGGCCACGAAAAGGGATCGATCTGATGACTGATCATACCTCAGAAGGATACTTTATCTCTCTGGATCACTGGTCGGGACAGGAAATACCCCAAAGGAGCCACTAAAAGGGATCATTGAGATGATGCTGTTTACCAGTGGTTTATGTTTTACTGTTGTCTGTATTGTAGCACCTGCATCACCACTGCTGACATTTGTGTCTGTATGTGTGAAAGCAAGGAACTCTGGAAGTGATCTGTTCTGCTGTGATTGCTCCCATGGTGAATGCCTGCTGCACTACAAACACATGTAAACGCAAGCCAGACATGCTGATCATCAGCTACAAGACAATCTTTTGTCAATTTGTAAATACATGAACATCTTGGTATGTAGCTGCCCATCAGGCCAATTCTGACCTTGTAAGCGGCACTGTCCTCATATACAGTCTAGTATTTTGTGCATTCAGTAAAGAGCTCTGGTTGGGAAGTAAAGTTTGTTTTATTTAACGAAGTCTCAGAGCACATTGATTTTTATCTTATCATAGGCTATTGGATGTCAATCAAATGGTCATTCTGACATATGTATTTAGAGGAGACCCAATGCCGCCACATAGGCTACTCTTTCTGATAAGCAGCAAGGGGTCTTTTATATGCACCATCCCTCAGACAGGACACCACATACCACAGCCTTTGATGAACCAGTTGTGGACCACTGGTTGGAATGAAAAACAGCCCAAACTGCAAATGGTTCCACTGAGAAGGATCGATCCAATGACTGACTGGTTCACAGGAGGACACTCTACCATTTTGAGCTACATCCCGCTCCTGGTCGGGAAGTAACTCACCATTCATGAACATTTGATATCATTACTGTTTTGTCAATGATTCATGAGTTTCTTGTCCACACCAACCCACAGGTTTATGGTTAGATGACCCGGAGGCAGAATTAAATAGATAACCAGGATGTATGTTTTGTTTTGTAACCTTCTCAGGTCTTGCTTGCGTTCTAGTCCTATCCACATGTTTTGTACAATAAAATAAAATAAAAATATTTTCTTTTAAAGTATTGAGTGTTTTTAAATGGTAAAGTTGTCAGTGAGAAAATATTACAAACCTAATGAGAAGGAATAAACAAAGCGATGGCATGTCACTAAACAAGAATGAGATGTAGATCAGGCTAGATAGTCCATCTGAAGTGCTATAGGTCATCGGATCAATTCTCTTTAGTGGTCTCATTGGGTTATTTCTCATTCCAGTCAGTTGTGTAATGGTCACATTTTTGAATTCATGGCTGGTAGGTAGCAGGATCAAATCTCCGTCAAGGCATGGGAATTTTAATCTTGGCACAGGCTCCAACCCAGAGTGAGTGCTTAGCAAGATTCAGTAGGTTGGTGTACACCACTTGCACTTTAATTAGTTTATCAAAGAGCTTATTATATGTTCTCTTGTCTGTGGGAAAGTGCATATAAAAAGATCCATTTACTTCTATCAGAAAGAGTATCCTATGTGGTGGTAGATTTCTTCTGTGAACCACGTGTCACAAATCCCATTGGTATGACACCTGACAGCTGCTGACTATTCTATGTGCTTTCTGCCATTAAACAAATATTCATTAATTATAATTAGATATAACAGTCTGTTCTGTAATTTGACTGTAGTCCAATTCATATATTCAAACTATTTTCCAGATGGCTTCTATGACCTTTACTCCTTATTCTGTTATAGGAAAGACATGTAACTATTGGTAACTAAAGCATATCTGGGTTAGTCGTCATGCTGTTTTCCAAACAGATTCATCATCTTTATTGCAGTATTCTGTCGTAGTAAGGAATGCCAATGTTGCGTTCTTGTATGAATGAATGAAAGGTGAAATCAGTTTAAAGGTTTCTTTATTTTCTGGTATCACAATCCTTTCACCGTGGGTGATAGGGTGAGCTTATTTTGAAGTCCGGAAGTCAAACTCATAAAAACCAAGATGGCTTCTCCTCATTAACAAAAAGAACATCTTGCCTCATTCAGGTAGAAGTTGGAAGTATTTAGTCACCAACTGGCTTGGTCTCATCAACCAATGGCAAAAGTGCTGTTCTGGGTCATAGGTCAATGGTCAAGAAACAAAAGGTAACAAGCTACAATTGTCCACCACCGGCCTCCATGGCGCAGTGGTTAAGCTGGTAGATATTGGGATCGAATCTCAGTCGAGGCATTGGATTTTTAATCTCAGTATCAGCTCCAACCCAGAGAGAGTGCTGCTCAAGGCTCAATGGGTAGATGTAATCCACTTACTCCAACCAGTGGTCCACCACTGGTTTATAAAAGGCCATGGTATCCCTTGCTGCTTATCGATAAGAGTAGCCGCATTGGTGTGCAGCAGTGGGTTTCGTCTCTCCTACTAACACCAACCTCTGTCCTGAACAGACAGCACGTGAAGCTGGTGCCCAGGACTGCATGCTTGAACCTTAATTGGATATAAGAATGAAAATAAATACAACCAACCAACCAACAACTGCCCACCAATAGCATTCTGCCTCAATTATTTGCACAGTGCAAAACCTTAAAATAGCCACATGGTTACACTATGGCCTGTTACTACTGGCAACAAAAGTGCATCTAGGTTAGTGCAGTGATTTCGCACATTAACACAGTTGGCTCTGTAGGTACCTGGTTTAACAAGTGCAGTAATCGAATAGTACAACAAACACCGAATAATTATGCATCAACTCCCCATCACTGTTTACTGTGGGAAACTAACAAAACAATCAACTTCATGATGAAGAAAACATTTTGCTAGGAATGTATGTATTCATGTAAAGAATTCCCCGTATCACCGTCAAAGTAGCCGTTATGTACTGACAGAAAGAAATAAGTGACTGCATGATGATGTAGAAAAATACCAACTAATTCACTACTAATGTAGTAATGTTTATATAAAAATATATCATTAGTAGACACTAAAGTTTGTTTTATTTAACGATGCCTCTAGAACACATTGATTTTATATCTCATCACAGGCTATTGGATGCCAGTCTGACATATTTTTAGAGATAACCTGCTGCCACCACACAAGCTACTCTTTCATCTAAACAGTAAGAGGTCTTTTATAAGCACTGTCCTGCAGACAGGACAGCATATACCATGGCCTATGATGAACCAGTTATGGACAACTGGCTGGAATGGAAAACAACCCAAATAGAAGATGGCTCCACTGAGAAGGATCGACCCGATGACCGACAGCTTCACAGGTGGGCACTCTACCATTTGAGCTACATCCTGCTCCCATTAGTAGACAAAGTCAGTACTGAAAAGGAAAGGATTGTTTGTTTATTCAGTGGGTGTAAACTTCAAACATAGTGTTTGTGACATGTGGCCTACAGAGGAAACAAGCTACTGCCACATAAGCTACACTTTTTGATTAGCAGCAAGGAATCTTTTATACACATTTTCATATTGCCTTTGTTAATTAGTTGTGGACCACTGACTGGAATAAGAAATATCCCCATTGGGTCAACTCGGGATAGAACTGATGACCTATCACATTTTAGGTCACTCTACTCCTTGATCTTCTTCCTGGTTCCTGAATGTCAGTGCTGAGCATGTGCTTTATTAACACAGCTGACTTCCAGATATCAGCCACGCTATAACCACACCCTTACCACAATGCAATCTCATCTTTCTTTCAGTCAGTGTATTATTAGAAATGTTACCAACTTTCATACACATTCCTTAACTCCTGATTTGTGTAGAGATAAAGTTTTGAATATGACAGCTTTATCATTCAGATTTGAGACTGATGACCTTTAACTAATTTTGTTGAGACTATAATGCTGCTATAATGATGAAAATAATGATGATGACAATCCTGGTGATGATGACAATAACAGTGATGACAATGGTGATGATGATAGTGATGATAGTGAAGATGATTATAATGATGATTATAATGATGATGATGACAATGATGATGATAATGATGACAATGATGATGATGATAATGATGATGATAATGATGATGATGATAATGATGGTGATGACAGTGATGATGATAATGATGAGGATGATAATGATGAGGATGATAATGATGGTGATGATAATGATGGTGGTGATGATGATGATTGTGATGATGACAATGGTGATGATAATGATGATGACAACAATGATGATGATGATGGTGACGATGATGATGGGAATATCTGTGATGTCAGTGTACTCCTTGACACAGTGAAAATAGACACAAAACATTCATGTCAGGTAACAAGAATACATACCAAGTAAACATCATCGCATTTTCAGCAGTTTATCACCATCTTAAGGAATGTGGTACTTTTATCATGTGACATAATTTGGCAGCCAATGTGACCAAACGAGATGATTGTTTGTTTACTAACACTCCAGTACATTCTTTATTCCTTACACATTAAGATGTCAAACATATCCTGTTTGTTGTGTGATTCAGTGCATTGATGTCAATGTTCTGTTAAGTAGAATAAAACGTGCATCCAATAACTGGCCAAAATAAAAATAACCACTTTGATACTAACTAACTAACAAGAAATAGCTTCATCACTAGTTTCTGTTTTGAAGCACAGAAACATAATAAACCAACTTACACAACTATGTTAGAAGTGGATGGTCATCTTTAACCAAACCAACACTCATTTAAGGCCAGCTACATACAAATATTTAGATACTTTGTAGAATTTAACTGTATATTTTCTTTTTCATCAACCAAAATGGCAGTCTATGTTAAATTCATTAATTATGTTTATCTTAGACTTTGTTTCTACTCAAACAACATAAAAGCTATACAGAGTTTATTTTTGTTTTTATACATGATCTTGTCAGTGCCACATTCAGGCATGTGTCAACGGCTCCGATTGGCTCAGGATCACAGCAGAAGAGCATGTCTGGTACTCCATAACAAAACATACTATAGGCTGGAAACTTGGGACATCTGGCCTGACTTTCATGCTACATGCAGGATGTCACAGATTTGCTGCAAACCATGCAAAGCAAATTCTAAGCGTCTCTGCTAAAACACAGATAAGGATGGGTAGTGTCATAAGTCTGAGGCTGTCTGTTTATTTGTCTTTCAGATGTTTAAATATAAACTATGATGGGTTTGTATCAAGTGACAGTTTGCTACAGAATGTTTTGTTTTTTCCATTAGGAGTTTCTTCACAGCAGCTGAAGCAAAATACTTCAGACAAAAAAATAATTGTAAGAATTTAAAACTGATCAAACCAAAAATGTTCTTTAGGGTTTATAGCTGAGACTGATGATCCCTGAGTGTGAGAACTTTACATCATAGATTTGTTTTCGGGGTTGGGGAGGTCATTTCAGGTGTAAAAGGGTCATATTTCCACCAACTAACAAATATATACAAACTTATTACAATCAATGTTTTCTAAATCATGGCTTTGTATATATTTTTTTAACTTTCCGTATAGTAAGTGAGATGTTGTAAATACAACCATTCATAAGAAGTGAGATGTACTTGTAAATACAAACATTCATAAGAAGTGAGACGAACTTGTAAATACAAACATTCACTAGAAGTGAGATGTACTTGTAAATACAAACATTCATAAGAAGTGAAACATACTATTAAATACAAAATTCACTAGAAGTGAGACATACTATTAAATACATACATTTACTTGAAGTGAGACATACTATTAAATACATACATTTACTAGAAGTGAGACATACTATTAAATACATACATTTACTAGAAGT